>JAMQGT020008504.1:0-14824 GCA_024447675.2 Pterophyllum scalare
CAGAGTGCTGTATGTCTTTATAAAAGTTACTGTAAAAATCCACCTGCAGAGGCCTGTTTGGCTCCAGCAGCTTAACCCCCCCCCCCACACACACACACACACAGGTCACTGACCATAAACACTGTGCAGCACATCAGTTTCATGCTTTTGGAATCATGTTAAACATCGACTGTATCAAATAAAGAAAAACAGTAACAATAATATAAAATCTCTCGCCCACTTGAAGCTGAAGTTGTGCGTGACGGTCTCTCTAACGAGTCTCTGTGATCATCTAAACCTATTCTTTAGTTCTTATCTCCATTTCTTTGCTCTGCAGCAGACGACCACATGATGAAGACTTTCAGCTCTGAGCTGAACTCAGGTTTATGACACATTTTTGGTTTTTTTGCTATTAATTTGCTGCAAATCTCAAGTTCAGGGTCCAGGAAGCAGCAGGGGGGGAATACCCAAATATTTACAGGTATAAACCAAGTCAAGCATCAGGACACAAAGAGGGCAAAAAAACATTGGCTGTAAATCATGAGTAGGGATCTGTGACTGGTAACTTGGTAACAGCTCCAGGTCACTGATGTGACCAATATTTCAGCAGGTTTTTCACTTATGAAAGTTTCTGCTTTGCTGAGCGGAGAGCTGAAACTCAGGACTGTTCAGTGCCACCAAAGCCTTCACATGACTGAAGCGTGGAGCAGCTGGGGTCTGCTTAGCTGGCTGCAGATGGTGTTGCTATGGGCTGAAATTCAGTGTCCCTGTTAAAAAGATGGAATAAAAGACTGTTTGAAAACATTTATTCATTATGAATAAAAAAAACAACTTCTGCAGACTAGAATAAACCATCACATCAGCCAGAATCGGCTTTTCATGGACTCTGCTTCAGTCTGACACACTGTGAAATCTTCTTCTTTGACACGACAGCAGGGGAATTAGACTCAGAGACGTCTGGTTGCATCATCATGACTGTAAAACTGTACTGTTTTCTAACATGTCAGTTTTTATAGTGTAATTCAAACATTAACTCACCTCGTCACATCGTTGTCTCCTGCCTGGTTCTCTTGGTGCTCTGAAGGATCCAGAAAACATCAAAATCAGAACAAATACCAAACTAAACGAACTCAATGATGACATCACTCACCTTTGTTGCGCCTGAACAGCGTAAGGCCTACTGCTGCCGCTACTGCCCCAATGACAATGGCTGCAATCACCCCTCCTAAGATCGCTCCCGAATGACCTGAAACAGAAAGAAGCAGAGTCAGCTCAGAGGGTCTTTAAGGGCTATTGTTTGTTTGTTTGTTTGTAAACAATATTACAGCAAAGCTAACAGTGTGATTCTCAGCAGTTATGCATGAAAGATGGCCAGCAGACCCTGGATCACCTGAACGAATATTTGCCATAACTGGGTTAATGAAAATTTACAAATGCCCTTTAAACATAGGGGAAAATAAAAAATAAAAATCATGCCAGATTCATCTGATATTCAGGTCACAGTTGTAGAACACCGCATGGATCCAGTAAAGATTCTGGATTTGCAGGATAATTGAATCTAACACGGGTAACTCCAGTTAATGCATTTTTGTCTCTCCAGCGTGTCCTGGGTCTGCCCCGGGGCCTCCTCCCAGTAGGACATGCCCGGAGCACCTCACCCAAGAGGAGCCCAGGAGGCGTCCTAATCATATGCTCGAGCCACCTCAACTGGCTCCTCTCGATGTGGAGGAGCAGCGGCTCTACTCTGAGACCCCTCCCGAATGGCTGCACCCCTGTCTCTAAGAGGGAGGCCACCACCCTTCAAAGCAAGCTCATTTCTGCCGCTTATATTCGTGATCTCAATCTTTCGGTCACTACCCAAAGCTCGTGACAATAGGTGGGGGTAGGGACGTGGATCGACCGGTAAATCGAGAGCTTCGCTTTCACACTCAGCTCCCTCGTCACCACGACAGACCGGTGCAGCGTCCTCATTGCTGCAGAAGCAGCCCCTATCCGTCTGTCGATCTCCCGCTCCCCTCTCCCGTCACTCGTGAACAAGACCCTGAGATACTTAAATTCCTCCACCTGAGGCAGCAGCTCGTCCCTGAGTGGCACTCCACCCTTTTCTGCATGAGGACCATGCACTGATTCTCATGCCAGCCGCTTCACACTCGGCTGAGGACCGTTCCACTGCGAGCTGGAGGCCACCACCTGATGAAGCCACCAGGATCGCATCATCCACAAAGAGCAGAGACGAGATTCTGAGGCCACCAAGGAAGAAGCCTTCCGCCACCTGGCTACGCCTAGAAATTCTGTACATAAAAATTATATCATATCTTACAAGCAGATGTCTTTAATGGAAAATCTGAATGTGTAAACTAAATAAACTGTCATAAAGTACCTCAGGCTTGCACTCAAAGTATTATTGTCATCACTACTCACTCGGCTTAGACAACGGGGACAAAGTTACTGTCCTCGTGTTGCAGCGAGTGCTGATGGTGCAGCTGAAGCTCAGAGCAGAGTCCCTGTCTGAAGGTGTCAGAGAGCTGCTGATGTCGTACAGGTGCTGCTCGGTCTCCTGCAGTCCGGTGTTACACTCGAGGCCCACACTGGACGGAGGAATGGTGGACCAGGTGAGCTCAGGCTGAGGGTAGATCCCCTTCGAGCTGCAGGTGATGCTGCTTCCCGCTCGCTGGATGTCGATTTCATGGATTGGAGCTGCAGCACAAAGGAAAGGAAAACTGAGTTTTTGGTCTCATATTTTTATAGGTTCTGTTCAGCATGTTTAAAGAGGGTGAAAAGGCTATTGTAGTGCCAGTGTTTGATTTTTTATTAGCTAAATGAATCACAGTTAGAATAACATCTAGAAGGCCTGGGTTCGATTCCACCTTGGCCCAGGCCTCTGTCTCTCTCTGTGTGGAGTCTGCATGTTCTCCCTGTGTCTGAGTGGGTTTCCTCCCACAGTCCAAAGACATGCTGTTAGTGGGGTTAGGTTAACTGGCCATTCTAAATTGCTCATAGGTGTGAATGTGGATGTTGTCTGTCTCTCTGTGTTAACCCTGCGACAGGCTGGCAACTGTACAGGTGTACCCTGCCTCTTGCCCCATGTCAGTTGGGATAGGCTCCAGCCCCCCCACGACCCTGACCAGGATAAGCAGAAGCAAATAAATAAATGGATGGATGGATGATGTATTTTCAAATTATTGTGAGCAGGACATTTTTTTTCATACTGTCCTCATTTTTTTATATTTAAATCTGTGTCTCACCAAAGAGTGATTTATTGTGGTGTTTTTCTGTTTCCTGACAAACTTTACAGATTTAAGACTCTGATAAATACTTTTAATTTCAGTTTACTTCCCTGTTTGTCTTCATCAATACTTTAGCACATTTTCAGTCTGAGCTTGTACCTGCAGATATATCTTGTGTTTACCACCTTCAAAAAAATAACTCTAGCGCCTTATATTCTAATCTCCATATGAAAGTATAAATATTATTGGCACACATTTGGAAAAAAACTAACTAAAAATAGAACAATATCTACAGTGGGGAAAATAAGTATTTGATACACTGCTGATATTGCAAGTTTTCCCACCTACAAAGAACAGAGAGGTCTGTAATTATTATCATAGGTACACTTCAACTGTGAGAGCCAGAATCTAAAAACAATGCAGAAAATCACATTGTATGATTATCACATAATCAATTTGCATTTTATTGCATGAAATCATTATTTGATCACCTACAAACCAGCAAGAATTCTGGCTCTCACAGACCTCTCTAAGAAGCCCTCCTATTCTGCACTAATTACCTGTATTAATTGCACCAGTTTGAACTTGTTACCTGTATAAAAGACACCTGTCCACACACTCAGTCACACTCCAACCTCTCCACGATGCCCAAGAGCTGTCTAAGGACACCAGTAGTGATGGCAAAACGAGGCTTTCTGAAGCTCTGAACCTTTTTGAACCGTTGTGTTTGAAGTCGGTTCACCGCTCGATGCTTCATTCAGTGCATACATCTGCTGATATGTCCCTGTGCTTTTTGATTTTCTCACGTAGATGGGCTTAAACGGTGTCTCTTTTAGGAACAGCTGCCTTTGAGAACAGCCTTTCACACGGAACAGAAGAGGCTGGTGTGACCAGGAAGCAAGAACGGGAGAAAGGAAAGCACCTCCTGAATGATATGGCGCTATGAGTATTATATTGGAATACTTAACAGGTGTGTTTCGATCACTGCATTTTCTGCCAGCGACGTTGTCCGAGCTATCCTGTTTGACATGCTGAATGACACATTTGGACACCAATCTAAAGGTGGATGGATAATTTTATGTTTTCAAATTAAAACTGACTTAGTTTGATCAGGTTTTCAACGTCTGACCTCTGCAACTGCAAACAAAGGTCTCTGTACCAAATATTAAGTTCTGTTTTTCTATTGTATCAAATACTTATTTCATGCAATAAAATGTAAATTAATTATTTAAAAATCATACAATGTAAGTTTTCTGGATCTTTAGGTGGGAAAACTTGTAAAATCGGCAGTTTATCAAATACTTATTTTCCCCACTGTATCCCAACTGAAAATAATTTATTGAATGCACTGTGTGTGTGTCATACCGTCCATTTTCAGGTTGATAAACGATTCCTTGACTCCCGTCATGCTGTTGGTGTAGCACTTGTATCTGCCTTCATCCTGAACCTTGACCCCTGCCAGCTGCAGCGAGGCGTTTCCTGTGGAGATCTGATCACTGAACAGTGACGTCCTGCCTCTGAAGCGCTGGTTCTGGACTCCGAGCTGGTCGCGGCCTTCAAAGAACGAATGAACAAACAGGTTTCCTGCTGACATCTGAAACCAGTGGACGACCACATCACTGCCTCCCTCAGAGCTGCACGGCAGCATACATCTCTGCATGTACATGCAGGACACGTCAGCATCTGCAACAACAGGTAGAAACACCATCAGGTAAAGGTACGGTGTGCTCAGCAGTTATTGGACGTATATAATCAGGCTGTTAAATAATATTTTCACTGTCAGCGATGCACAGGTGTATCCTTTGCACAGGTGTTTTCACCATTTAGCTCACAGTAGAGACACACAGCTGAAATAAACAAACTATGGATGGAGGAGGACTCTTTAAATAACTTGGCCTTTTTATTCACAACCATTTATGTTGTTTCAGTTACTCAACATAATACTGGCACTTCTGGGGGGAGGGACTGAGATGTGAGGTAAAGATGCAAAAAAGTAAAACAGGAAATGAGAAAATAAAAAAACTTAAAGGCGACACTGAAAAATGAGAAGCGAATGCTACACAGGAACGACAACTCAGGGAAAACCACGGAGGGCGAGGAAAGTGAGGAAACGGGAGAGATTAATCAAGGCAGGACCTGAAAACACAAAAACATTCAAATGAAAAGTCATCATGAGAATAATAATAAAGTTATTCCCAAAACTGAAAATCATAACACAACAAAGACAAAAGCAGCATTTAAATGTCTTTGCTTCTTGTAACAAATTAATTTTAGGAAATTAAAAATTCCCAAATACTGACAGCTGCTGCTTCCTGTTCGGATCTGTGGAGTTTTTCTGGGTTTCAGGTGAACAGGTTCTCCAGATGTCCTTCACAGGAACAGATTTAAGTTCCTGCAGCGCTCCGAGCACTCAGAGTGCCTTACACAACACGTTTGCATTTACACCCCCACCAGCACCCACCCCCACACACACACACACACACACACACACACACACGGGGTTCAGTATCTTGCCCAAAGATACATGCAGGCTGGAGCAGCCAGGAATTCCATTCACCATATTCCCATCTCACAGAGAATGATCAGCTTTATTTATTCATTGTTTCTGAGACCTCTGCCTCCATTCACACACGGAGCCAACGCGAGATTTGCTGCATTTCCGGGTATTTTTACTTTCGTTTTTGTGTCATCGCCTTTCGTTGTGATTATAAAACTCAATCATTAAACTCTGAAATGTGTTCTGGCAGCGCGTGTCGTGAATGTTTGTCTCACCTGCTCTTGTTAGAGTCCACTGAAAAGTCAGGACCACCAGAAACGCAGCACAGCAGATCCCGGTCATTATCCTGCTCCGGCTCCTCCGCCCGCTGCCTTCACCTGAATGGAAGGCTCGGCACTGAGGTTAATCAGCAACCTCTGCCAGTGCGCAGGCGCTCAAGGTCAACATGGAGACACACCTTAGAATAATTCATACTAACTAACACAGGAGAGAGATCAGCTGTTCAGCCGTAAAAACTCAGTTTCCGAGTAAGAATAAAATATTAATAATAAATGGAAAACTCATATTTAATGCTGTCTTATGAAACTGATACTGTCTGAGGCTCGGTGACTGACGGGACGGGTGGCACCGTGCGCGCAGACGCGTGAGGCTTGTGAGGCTTGTGTTTTCGAAGGTGTGTGATGTCACAGATGACGTCTGGATGCCCGCAAAATTTGCGCGTTCCTGTTGCAATTTCTCCAATTTCCATCTGGAAACGTAGGCCGCAAGTTGGTGGACAGGAAACCTCAGAACCAATAAACAAGCAGTTACAAATAAAAAATGAAAATGACACCAAACACGTGAAGATTTGGAAGTCTGAAATAAAACAACGTTAAAAAAGCTGCTGGATTTTGTGGGATCGGGAAGGTTCATATTTTTAGATTGAGCCGGTTTCCTGTGGGTGTGAATCCCCGGGCAGGACCGTGAACCTGTCCGGGGATTCATTAGCGGAATGAAGCAGAAACTGAGTCCAAGCACAGCGGAAAAATTATTATTTTCTTAAAAACATCTGCTCACTAAGCCTCAGAAATCAACCTGTTTATGAACCAACTGCATGGGAAGCTTCAAAGCTTCAAAGGCTCCATCTCAGTTAGACTTTGGAATTATATTTATGTCAGAAGTCACAAGCAAATAATTTAATTTCCTTTCGACAGGAGGGGGGGGGGTGAAGGAGCGCCTGATCAGCACCGTGCCTCTGATCAGATATGCACAGCTGTTAAAAGCTGTACATGCAACTACATGCTTGATGTGCTGAATCTCTGTGAACCACTTTAATTTGATGCACGCCTCCTTGATCAGGCGGAGGGACAGGAACCTGTAACGTTTGAATGGATCCAGGTTAAAGTTCCAGAGCTCTGATGTGCAGCACTGAGAGGGACTCTACACTAAATCACCAGATTGACGACTTTCTGCAGCATCCATCTGCTCTTGCTGTTCAATTTTCATGTCCTTTATAGTTTATCATCAATTTTAATGTTCTTTAATCGCCATTTGATAATGTCTGATGTAGGTGGCACTCAAATGGATCATTTTCTGTGGGGAAAAAAATCATATGACCCGTGAAATGCTCCTTTTAGATTGGTCAGCAGCACTACCCCTTTGGTGTGAACATGCAGGGGAAACACTGGGCTAACTGTGCCATCCTGGAGGAGCTGGACTACCTGTGCAGCCTCTGCAGGGTCCAGGTATGGCCTCGTGCTACCAGCAGTGACTCTGACCCTAGCCAAATGCAGAACTAGTGACAAACAGAAAAGGCGAGGAGGTGTCCTCCACCTGTAACACCATTCCTGTTTAGGGAGTGTCGCATTGTTGCCCCTCTAGTGCACCTGTCGGTAATTGAATTAACACCGAAGCAGCTGAAACTGATTAACGACCCCCTCTGATACTTACTGACCACATCGATATCCCAGAATCCACTTTGTTTACCTCCCAAGGTATTGGTGGATATTGTTTCTTTGTCTTTGTGGACTTTTATCACACACAAGACTTTTTCTTCATAATACTTTGTATCTGGGTCGTTGTGAGAATAACAGATGTTTCCTAAGTTGGACTGAAAGTAACAACAAACCATACGCCTCACGTTCTTTACCGACAACATTTCATAGCCTCAAAAAAAATCATATTTATCTACAACTGGTTCAAACTGGTTTGTTCCATTAAATATGGACTCAGATGAAATTTTGACAAATAATGAAAGAAAAATAGAATATTTTATACAGCCTGTTTGACAAAAAACAACAACAACAATAAAGTACATCAGATCAAAGCTGTGCAGTGATAAAGCCTGAAACAAAACACTGAAAGTCGTAGTGCTTACAGCATCTAGAATTCAAAATTATGTTTTAATGCTTAAAAAATTTTTCATTTATGATGAGTGAATTTTTCTGTCTCCTTAATCCCATCCATCTGGAGCCCATCCCAGCTATCATAGGGTGAGAGGCAGGGTCACCAGCCTGTCACAGGGCCAACACAGAGAGACATCCATACCTATGGTGATTTAGAGTAGCCAATTAACCTAACCCCACTAACTGCATGTAACTGTGGGAGGAAACCCACGCAGACACGGGAAGAACATGCAAACTCCACAGCGAGAGAGGCCTGGGCCAAGGTGGAATCGAACCCAGGCCTTCTAGATGTTATCCTAACTGTGAGGCAGCAGTGCTAACACCGGTGGATGAGGTAGAGGAGGAACCGTACGCTGCGCTGTCCAACGTTCGAACACCACGATGAGCTGCACGTCGGAGCGTTTCAGCTTCATTCAGTCCCATTTCTGCTGCTGTGATTTCTAAAGACGGCTCTCCTTTATGATCTGCAAAATTCAATCACAAAGAATTCAGTACTGAAATTCATCGAGATTAAACCAACAAAAAAAAACAAAACAAACCATGCTGTCACTCAGAGTCCATTAGAGATTTACAGGTACTGGATTAAAGAAAATATTTACTCATCAGTTTTAATAGCTCCCCTGAGGTGTTTTCCCTCAAGATCACATCCATCTGGTTCGATACAGCTGCAGGGTCGGGAGCCTGCTGAAGCTGACGGGACAGAAAGCGTGTTATTAAGACTTCATGAGAGCTCAAGAGGAAACAATGTTGCTATTAAATCATTTCATAAAAAGTTACATTTTCATAAGACTGCAGAGATTGTTGTGAAACCTTTTTTTTCACACAGCTTTAAAGACCTTCACCTTCGTGCTGCTCTGTCCCCTCATGTTTTGGTTTTGTTGCATTTGTATAGGAGATCATAAAGAGATCTTTATGAAGCAGGAAGTGTTTTAGGGAAACAGGGTCGAATGTAAAAGTTAATCCAAATTTAATTTAATATAATTCTGCACTTTCTAAATAAAAGCGGCTCAAACTGAGGGATCGCTGCAGGAGCTGCTCCACCTCTGACTCCACCTCTGTTTGATTGTCTTTACCTTGCTGTTAAATTTATTGCAGCATATCGGAATCAGGCCTAATATTACTGCAACCATGATGACTCCGGCCACCATTACTTTAGCAATGCCTGTAACACACACACACACACACACACACACACACGTAAAAGTACTGTTTGTAAAAATGTAACTGAATATGCACCATCTTTGTAGGATTGGGAGCATTTTTTGCAGCTTGCTGACAGCCCGACCAATCACAGATTTTTAGACACTTACTTTCGTTTCGGCTGCGATTTGACAGAACGGCCGTCATGTTGTTACTGCGAGTGCTGACTGTGCAGCTGTAGGTGAGGTCAGTGAAGTCCTGTTTGGTATCGGGGGGTATCAGAGAGCTGTTGATGCTGTAGAGACGTCCGGTCCGCCGGACTATGGTCGTGCTCTTGAAGATGGATGGGTGCCTGGTGGACCAGGTGAGCACAGGTTCAGGGTAGATCCCCTCAGAGATGCAGGTGATCCTGTTCCCTACCTTCTCAATGCTCACCTCATGGACGGGAGCTGTAAAAGGAATACTTTATTAATTGAATGGATGACAGTTTTTCACTCTGTGGAGGCAGAAAATTAAGGGAGGTTACACAGCCAGTGTTTGAACATAATATTTAATAAATACAGTCAGAATGTAAACTAAATAAAATGGATGCAGTGCTGCAAAAACCTCCTCAGAGCCAAATGACTAAAACCATGTGTTTCCCACATGTTTCTCATACCGTCCACCTTTAGGCTGATAAATGAATCATTGTTTCCCCTGCAGCTGCATTTGTATCTGCCCTCGTCTTGGAACACCACCCATGTCAGCCGGAGCGAGGCGTTTCCTGTGGAGACCTCCTCTTCGAAGAGCGACGTCCGGCCTCTGAAGCGCTCGTCCTGTTGTGTAAGCTGGTCTTGATTGGAGAAGTAGGAGTGGATGGAAGTCTGAATCTCCTTCATCAGCGTCCACTCGATGAATGCGTCTCCGTCACCGTCGCCCTGGAAACGACACGGTAAGATGCAGCTTTCCATGAAAACACAGGACACCTCGGCATCTGCAACACAAAGAGACAACCAGCACGGCTCAGCTCAGGGAAGGCTCCTCTCAAATCCCAGTGAGCTACATCTGAGCAGTTATTATACTTCTTCCAGTTAGTTTTTATTGCTATTTCACTTTGGTTACTTTTGTTTTTGTTTCACTTATCTACATTTTTTTTTCCTTCCACCAATAACAACCCGGCATCGCGAGTAAACCCCGTTAACACATCTGAATTGTATGGCTCAGCTGTGAGTCAGCCTCCTTAGACAGGATGGCCCTGTGGAATCTGTCACGTGTGTCTCCTGATAGGGCTGCAGCGTTAGTAAAAGACAATATGCTTTTAAAGAATAACATCTGGCATAAAGTGAGGAAATCAGAAGGATACAGCTGTTGTTTTTCCTTGCTAACTCCTATTCACGAGAACCCCGACTTTCCACCTTAACTCCAATCTGGGCTCACAGACTGGGAGCGCAAAGGTATAAAAGTTGTGGGAGACATGATTCACATTCCAACAAATTAAAAATAAATATGGCATCCTCAATGAAGATTTCATTAAATTCCTGCAAGTCAGAAACTTTATTCAGTGCAAGTTGAAGAGTTCACGGACGTTCTGGCCATTTCTCCAACAGAACCTCTGATAGCGAATAACAACTTACATCCTTTACTCAGAAGAACCTCAAAGGATCTGGTGTCTAACTCCTTTTGGGAGACACAATTTAAGATCTTGCATAGGCTGTATACTGCTCTGAGGCCAGGATGAACCCAACACTGTCTGAACTCTGTATTAAATGTTGGATCATTTATTCACTGTTTCTGGTCTTGCCCCTGTGTCCAACAGTTCTGGGGTGTAATAGCTCAACAGTTTGAGAACAATTTTAAGCGCATTGCTTCTGAGCGCAAGGACTCACTTGTCGGGACTGACTGAGGAGCGTCCTGCTGACCTTCTCAACAACAGCCTTTTACATATTCTACTCCACTGTGCTCCTAAATGCATACTGTTTGAGGGTGGGGGCTTTATTACTGAACCAATCAGTGGAAACAGACTGTGGCTGCTTTCATTCCATATGAAGCGTTCTCTGCAGCATTGAAGGATAAGGATCCATTCCTTACCGACCTAGGTGTCACTGCATCCCGCAGGATGAGATCAGGTCTTATAGACCTGGCCTGGGATAAACATGCAGACCTATAGTTTGATATAAACTTCAGTATATTTGTATATACAGCTTTTCTTTCCTAGTCTCTGAGCTACTATATCTAAATAATTTACTTTACATTCCCTGCTGTTGTTTTTGTTTCTTTTATTTTGTTTTGTTGTTTGTTTATGCGATTGCCAGCTTACTCAGTTATATATATGATTTTTTTATTTTATTTTGTGCTGCTTGGTTTGTCTGTATTCTTTACACTGTTGCTTGTATTGTACTTTCTGTCTCTGTTCTACCTGCAAAAATGTTCAATAAATATTTGTTTTTAAAAAACCACATCTGAACTAAATATCTGAATCTGTGAAGAAACAAAAAGTTTGTTACGTGAATGCAAATGTGATGCTGTTGCATTCTGGTGGCAACATTACTCATCCCACATCTGCCCACAGAGGAAACAAAAGTATGCGACTGTTGGAATGTACACTGGCAGGTTCTTCAAAATAAAAGAAAACACACATTCCTCACTTGATGCTGCCTTTAAGCTTTACACTAACTCTGTGAGCCAGTAGAAACTCTGTTCAACAAAACTCTTTAAATTCTTTCAATTTAGTTAAACACATCCTAAATGATTCACAACTTATGCAGAATTTTCCAGTGTTATTGATGACGACTGAAGAATGATGCACACATTCTTCCTTTTCTCCAGCTGCTCCCTTTACGGGTCTCCACAGCAGAACATCTCCAGCTTACCCCATCCTCAGCAGCCTCCTCTGCATGTTCTCTCTCACTACATCCACAAACCTTCTCTGTGGTCTTCCTCTTTTCTTTTTGTCTGCCAGCATCAGCTTCAACGCCCTTCGTCTGATATATCCACCGTCCCTCCTCTGTACATGTCCAAACCATCTCTAACTTTCTCTCAAAACCTTAAACATAGATCTCTGAAATTTCTCAACAAGATACTTAATAAAAATAAGAATAAAAATAAAACCCTTCAGACCATCTATGTAACACAAACAAAATTACATTCATGTCTTGTTGCAACCCTAAATCCTCATATTTCCTGACATGTCTCTTTAGAGTTTGATAAAGGTCATGACTGCTGAACTCACCTCCACTTGTGAGCGTCCACAGAAAAGCCAGAAAAACAAACTTGGTCCCGATCATCCCGCTCACTTCCATTTTCCTGCTGCAGAATCAGAGTTCATAAAAGGAGAAAAAGTTTCTCTTTGAGCGTGTTTTCTGGCTCCACTCCCACAGGACGAACCTTCTCGGTCCCACTTATGTTGATGTTTCCTGGTGTATTTGTTTTCCTAGGTAATAACTGCCATGAAAATAGTTAAACAGACCTGCGATTTATGGCTATAACACCACACCTCGCTCACCTCCTCTGATCCATTGACAGGTCAGGACGGTCATCGGCATGTTCGGTGTTAGCTGCCTCACCGTTGAAACACCAGTGTTAAAAATAAGAGCCAGCGTGTCAGTGACACGTCACAAAACTCATCGAACTTGTTTGCTTGCTTGTGACACTCTCAGATACTGAGCCACCACTAGGTGTGGTAAAATGAAAGACTTTTCATAAAAGCAGCAATTCTTGGAAATGCTGCCGAGCCTTGTGCTGTCTCAGTCTTTATTTGAGCTTTAATCTGCTGTCCGTGCACATGTGCACACACCAAAATCTTAAAACATTATTTTCAATTCAAATTGCTCTGTTGGTCAACCTTTTCACTGCATTCAAATCATAAATGCACTCTTATCAAACAGAACTGCAACATCATTTCCTGTTCCTGGTGCCAGGATATGTCCTTCAATGCACATATTAAACAGATATGCAGGACGGCTTTTTTGCATTTGCGCAATATTTCTAAAATTAGAAACATCCTTTCTCAGACTGATGCTGAAAAGTTAATCCATGCATTTATTACTTCTAGGCTGGACTACTGTAATTCATTATTATCAGGCTGTCCTAAAAACTCCCTGAAAAGCCTTCAGCTGATCCAAAATGCTGCAGCTAGAGTACTGACAGGGACTAGAAAGAGAGAGCAGATTTCTCCCATATTGGCTTCTCTTCATTGGCTCCCTGTTAAATCTGAGAGTAGAATTTAAAATCCTTCTCCTAACATACAAGGTCTTGAATAATCAGACCCCATCTTATCTCAAAGACCTCATAGTATCGTATCACCCCAATAGAGCACTTTGTTCTCAGACTGCTGGCTTACTTGTGGTTCCTAGGATACTTAAAAGTAGAATGGGAGGCAGAGCCTTCAGCTTTCAGGCCCCTCATCTGTGGAACCAGCTCCCAGTTTAATCTTGTCTTTAAGCATTAACTGCCTACTAGTGACCACAAACAGGAGCTGCCACTAAAACATCATCATGATGACATCATCAGCCTTCATGAATCTAGACTTCTAAGAAAGTTCACAAGTTTTTCAGTCATGAAAATGTTTTTTTTTTTTTACTGGGATTTGTATTACAAAATAGGATCAATAAATACAATCAATGAATTCAGTTCAATTCTGGATGAAAAAATAAATTATTGTAAAATCTAGACAACTTATTAAATGCAGGTTATATCTTGTTTCTAAAGAATCACTTAATTCTAGAAATGTCACAGACACAGCGCAGACACGTTATGGTCTACATGTAATTTCATCATTCTGACAGTCAGTAAATATGGATGAAATGAGCCTGACTGCAGGCCAGCTTGTGCTTATTGGACGAATGTCTCTGTCAGCTTGTAAATAACTGCAGCTCAGTGGTTCCTCTCTAATATGCAGCTGACCTGAACTGAATCCTGTCAGAGGAACACAACTGCCTGATATTCACTGTGAAGCTTTGACTAGAAAAAGACAGAAAAGCAGCATGTGGATCCTTGAATAATCATAGCTCTCATCTTTAAAGGGCTGAAGAGGAAGAAGTTTACAAGGAATCATTGAGAACCTGTTTTCGTTATACTAAACTGCACAGAGACACTGATGCACCAGGATTGAAACCAAACCCAGGATAAAGAGGTTCAGTGAATGTGGTGCTGAAGGTGTGGAGGTGGATCAGAGTGTCAGAGGAGACTCTGTTAGAAGGACAGAGTGCCAGCAGGACAGTCCACATACACTGCTACTCTGTTAGAGCCAGAGGAGGAGGAGGAGGAGGAGGAGGAGGAGGAAGACATGCTTCTGTTATTGTGCCAGACAGAACGAGGACGACCATCACTATAGCATTCCAGCCTCCATGACTGATCATTCCTTCCAAAGACACAGTCTATGATCTTGAAGCACAGGAGACTGAACCAAGTAGATTATACATAAACATAACCATGTATTGCTTGGAACAGTTTCAAGGTAGGTGCAGCACGGCCATCATCATTCTTTTGCCTCTAAAGGCATCCTTTCTCCGGGAGTGTGCAGGATCAGTACCAGTACTGGGTGGGGTTGTATAAGATTAACCAATCTTCTAGATTCTTTGTGAAACAACACCAAAATGTTAAGGTAGCACACACATAAC
>JAMQGT020008505.1:0-21670 GCA_024447675.2 Pterophyllum scalare
CAACCACGTATTGCTTACAGCTTCTCTGTAAATCTGTCTTGAATCGAGTGGAGAGGGGAGAATAACCATGGTTGTGATTGTAAGTCTCATTTGTGTAAGGCCAGAATCAAAACCTCAGCTATAAATGACTGTTGTTTGGTGTTATTTTTTTGGGATCGGATGATTGAGGTCTGAAGAAACCAGACACATTTAACAAACAGAGGCCTCTGCAGCACGTAGGAGCAACCATGCTTTACAGAGACAGCCAATAAATGAGACCATATGTAGCCACAGCAGCCTGGCACCTCCTCGTCATGCTGGTCACCAGCTTGGTCACACACTGCTGTGGGATGGCATCCCATTCTTCAAACAGCATTTGTCACAAGTCAGGCAATGTACTTGTGTTGGTCACTCAGGCACAAACGGCATGCCCAAGCTGACCCCAAATGTGTTCAGTGCAGTTGAGGTCAGGACTTCAGGTAGGTCATTCACTCCACTCCACCCCCAAATTCTGGAGGTAGTCTCTGATAAAGCCTACTCTGTGGGGGTGAGCGTGTCCATCTCGGAGGATAGAGTTCAGTCCCAGACTGTGGAGATATGGGATAGCCACTAGTTGCAGATTCTCTTCTCTATACCTCTCTGCGTTGCGATGACAAGCCTGACTGTCAGAACCTGGGGTGCCAGAAGCTCAAAACAAGCAAGTCAATAGCAGAATAAGCTGTTTGGCATTGGCAGAGAAGATTGAAGGAACTGTGTAAGATTTATTGCCAAGCAGCATTATTACAATAATAATTGACCAAACACAAATTCCCTTACTTTTGGTGCTAAGTTGACATCTTTGATGCTTTAATAAAACAGACAGTTTTACTATGTTTCTGTGATTTCAGAAAGCAGGAAAATGTCTTTCAGTAGGTGGATGGTATAAAAAGCTTAGCCTTGTCTCAGTGCTGAAAGTTTAAAATCCCACGCACAATATATACTGCTGCATGGAGGCTGGCACTTTAGCAGCAGAATGACTCCAAGGGTAGGACAAGATGGAAAACATTTCATTAATTATGACAGAGATGTTTTCCTTAAATACTGTTGGTGTCTTTAAACAACATATATTTAAACAGCTATGTTGGTATATAAAAAAGAACCAAATTAATAATAATAGCTGATTTATGTGATAAAAATGACTGTTATTGGAAAATCCTTTTTTTAATTTACAGGACTTTATTTAAGAAATGTTGGCTGGAAGTGCCAAAGCTTTCTTTTCCATAGACTGATCAGAGTTTATCCAAGATAAGGAAGTATTTCATTCAAGGCTCATTAGACCTTATTTAATTTTAATATCCTGTGCCTATACACTCAAAATAAATTCTGCATTAAAGATTGTAAACTGTGAAAGGCATAAGTTGAAGATAATATATTAGCCACCAGTTTTAATTATTGTATTTTACTGGCCAATGTTGATGACTTTTTTCTTTTCTTAGAGATTCTATTATCGCTGTTTATTCCCCTGCACTTTAAGTTTTTAATTTTCATATTGTTCATTTTTGGCTTTCTCGCTCTGTTGCATAAATTGTTTTCTGCCATCCCACACAATAAGGTCAAAGAGCAATTAAATAACATAAAAGCAAGAGCAACACAGAATGAAAAACAGTCTGACAAAAATATGCTCCATTTAATAAAAAGTTAACAAAACCTATGTTGAACACATAATGGAAAAAAGCGCTTATAGTTTTACAAAAATGATCAAAAATGCACAAAGATTAAAATGAAAACTGTACAACATTAAGAAGTTAAACAATATTTCTTATTATTGTACTGTAGATTCTAACAGCTCATTTATTAAATGTTCCAGTGTGAGATACCGCTTTAGAGGACATTTTTGAAACACAAAATGCATGATCCGACTGGCAGGACCTCTTCACCCATCTTTTTATGCCTGGTGTTTGTTGACATATAATAAAACCATGCACATGGCTGTAAAAGCCATATCATTGCAGTAAGTATCTCATTAAATATCTTTAGACTTCTGCAAAATAAATCAGTGCAGGAAAGTAAATTACTGTTACTAATTACTTTTTACGGTAACTTTCCCCAGCGGTGGTAAGCATGCGGTTCCAGCAGTAATTATTTCATCTGCATAGATCAGGGTTCAGCTGATGTACCATACCTGGTAAGGATTCTATGGTGGTGATTAGCGCTTAATTTCTTATCCTTTGGTGTAAAGCAGATCCATTAACATTGATTCAGAAAAGGGCTATCACACATGTACTGACCACAGTGCTGTTGGTGACTATAAGACAATGGCTACTAAGGCACATGTGGGTGGAGGGCTGCACGTGTGGAAGGTGAAGAGGTCGAGACATTGCAATGCCGTAACTCGTATAAGATGTGGGGGTCAAAGGCAAAGATCTGCTGGGTCAAATGTGTAATGGGAGCCATTTTTCATAAGGTGCATTTCTCATTCCAGTCTCTGAGGAAACAGCGAGAATGAAGTAGTGAACTGCAGGAAATGACATTTCCATGTGTGTAACCTTTTGCTTTACCATGTCCCCTCTTGACAGGGAATGGCAGGCCCTTCTCATCTCTCTTAGGCTGCATCGTATATCACTCACGGCTCTAAATCCCAAGAGTGGAAGAAAGAGTGAGAGGAAGAGTACAGGTGATGCAGGTGGACTGCTCTTCAATCTAGCAGCTACTCAACGATCAGCAACACATCTGTCATGAGCCCTAAAAGTAATTTTGAACCAACTGACACATGCACTAATATCACTGGTTTGTAATATGGATAGACTGTAGACGACTGCCACTGAGCTGTCTTGAACATTTTCAAAAAGGCATATCTGCTCCCTTTATGGTGAATCAGTCCAGACCGTAGATCGAGTCGGCCGAGAAGGAAAGGACAGAGGGGAGACTGCAGTGTTGTTATTCTCTTGAAACCCAGACAATCCAACCACTTGGTGGCACTAGCAGCCAAAATCACGCACAGAGAACAGGAGGCAATGTGTCTGCATATAACAGATAGAGCTGTATGAATGTTCTTTTTCCATAGCATAGCTTCAGCCATGAATATGAATATTCTTAACAGCAGGCCTAAGACTATCAAAATAAATCAGGTGCTGTAAACATCTCATTAAAGATGAATATTTCAGTTTTGGAGCTGCTGTGAGAGCAGTAAAGTCTGCCAGAAACACCGTGGGTAGCTTCATGTGAGGTGGGTAGTGTGGATGGGGAGCATGTGCGCAACAGCATGCACATAAACATGCAGCAAACACATTCTTGGCATCTGATAAAGCGCCCTTGGTGCACCGGTGCTCCATTCTCTTTCAGGCTCCTGTTAATGTTTAGGTGGCAATTAGAAATGAAACACTTGCGAGGACAGAGGGGGAAGCTAGTTCGTGATTCAGGTCGCGCTTGAGCCTAATTGTCATTGGCCAGAGAGCAGCAGGTCAATTGAAGCCATCTTGTCATCATGACCTGCTGAACTGAGTCCTAAAATCTGATTGGATTGACCAGTACACACCCACCCACGCACAGCAATGAACTTATTTTGCATGTTTTCATCTTCCTGCTGTGCTGTTCAGTAATGATAAAGGCATATGTATTCATTCTTGTCAAGCCGTTATATAGGTTTTGTTGTTTATGATGCAATGTTTTTACTTTAAATTTAGATTGGCAGCTGAATAAAAAACGCCAGCAACCCGAAAATTAATGAGCTAATCGTTCATAGCCGCCGCATGCTTGGCATTTTTCTTTATCTGGTGTTCTTTTACTTCACTTGACCTTCACTGTGCAAAATGATGCATGTAAACTAACTGCATTGCACTTATTGAATGACTCCATTTATACAGTGTTGTTCCAGAAACAGAAAAAAACAAATGTTAAATATTTATAAGTTTTGTATGTCTTATGCCACCTATAGTCCTCACACCATGATTAACTTATGAAAGTGGCCACTTTTGCATTTTTTTCTCATGAAACATGCATCTCATAAAATATGTAGCGGATGTATCTGGTTAATTTTACACTATGAAAAAAGTGGTACTTATGCTATAAGATACATGTAAGACTTAGAAAAGGATGGACGAATTGGGAATTCTTATGTTTGTTTGGTTTTATTTTATTTTATTTTTATGTTGCTTTTTTATAGGAGTATTGACTGCTAAAATCATTTCACACTACAGGCTACACTGACTAAATCATACAGTGTCTGTATTACATACACATGGCATTCTCACTATCACACATAAGTGTCACACTTAAGGACAGTTTCAGTCAGTTCAGTCAGTTTTGCCCAAGGACATTCTGGCATGCAGAAAGGAGGAGCTGGGAACCAAAAGCCTTCTGATTAGTGTATGACCTGCTCTATGTAAATCACAGCTGCTTCAATCTGCAGAGTTTGACACTCAGAATTTATCTATCATCAGAAATGGCTCAGAAGCAGTAGTCTGCATCCAGTATTTAACTTACAGTCCAAAAATGTAATGTGTAACATGGACTTTTCAGGTGTAAAAAGAAACACTTTGTGTTCATAGACTGTATATAAAAGATGGATGTCGGCACTGGCACATGGGATGCCACATCATGAAGCCTTAGTGTTAATTCTTTGGATGCTGCATGCTGTTTTTTGGACACTAGGTATTTGCACACATGGTTGAAGTATGTTAAAACAAGCAAGTTAAAAGCTAATGCTAGCTAACTTGTTAGCAGGTTGCACTGATAAACTGTGTCACACACAAACAAGTACCTCCTAATTAGTGCTAAGTAAAAGAATCATAAAATATTAGAATTTCCCTCATCATATAGAGCCATAAAAAATGTTTCAAAAGACAAGAGCACCACAAACACAGAGTGGCCTGTTCAGTGACTAGAATTAATGGAAGTGAGGCCTGGCACACAGCTGCTGGCTACAGGTTTGCATTTAGAATCATCCTCATGTGTTCTCTTGAAGAAATGCAAATAATATTGCAGATGGCTTCTTTTTTCCTGCTCCAGAGGTTGATCAGTTTGTGTTTAATCTTTTTGAAATTTGAACTGTTTCCACTGCAGTCAGAGTGTTTCAGCCATTTATGTTATCCACACCAGGGAAAAGGGTTGTTGGAGAAAAATCACAACCAAAATGATTGCGACTGGTTGCTTGAAGACAGGAATCAGATCTGCAACTGCTTGCAGTCAGCTGCCATCTTCAAAGCACCTTTGGTGCATCTACACAGCGATAAGACAGGAATAAGACAGTCAATTTGCTATCATTTTGTAATTGCATGTAACTGCTAACTTGAACCTATTCAATCTGGTTTCAACAATACAGCAATTAACTTAAATTGGATAAATCAGTGAAAATTACAAATAGGTTGCTGTCCACATACTCAGAAATTCACAATAAGCAGAAACCCATATTAACTACTTAGATTCAGAGTTCAATCAGAACCTCATAGATATGAAACAAATTCAGAAATTCCTCCACAAATGGTGATGTAGTTGCTTCAAGACAGCAATTTAACTGCAAAATGACATAGGTGCTTGGTGACCTTGCTTTTATATAGGAATGCAGCGAGCTGGCAAGCAGTTAATTCCCCTTATGCACAGGGACCTGTTTGCAAATGAGTTACACTTCTTGGCGCAGACTGACTCAGATTGCCAATATTTTGCAATCAATCTGTCTGCCTTTATAAATTGCATGGCAGTTATGTGTCTAATTTATAAAGATGGCAATCGCTGTCTGAGCCTGAACAATTGTATTGTGGTCAATGTGGTCACCCAGCGAGTGATAGTGTTGCATACTCAAACTCTGGGCGAGTTCAGCAACTACTGTACTTGCAATTGGTTACTGACAACAAAAAATTCAATACAATCACTGGGCAACCACCACTTTTTCCTTTCCAACACGCAAGCAGGTTGCTGCCGCATTTTCCCTCTAGTGTATCTCAGCCATTAGGCAATCACTATTGACAGCTGCTGCAAGTTGTTTAGAAGTGATACGGCAGCTATTTGTGGTTTGCTTAAGTGTTTATATTATCACTGTGAAACCTGACAACATTTCGACCATACATCACCATACCCCCACACCCCACCACCACCACCTGTCATAACCTCTGGTACAGCTTGTATTTGGAACACAGACTCAGAATATAAAAATTAACATGTTTATTTACAGTCAGGTTTCAGTCAAAGGACAGGAATCTCAGTTAGTGAACTCCAACACAGGCAGGCCAACTGAATAATCTCTCCACAGCGGAAACACGTTCTCTTGATAACTCTCAGATTCAATCCCAGCTTCCTGCAAAGAGAACAAACAGGTGGGGCAAAGTCACCGACCCAAAGCATGCAAACATACAGGTAGGAGGAGCAAACTTCACTGACAGTTTCCAGTGTAATGATCAGGCACCGACTGAAGGTCTTCCTCCATCTTAAGTAGTGACCAGCAATTACTGACAGGTGAGTTCATCACTCCCAGGTGTGCGGGACTCCAAGGGTGGGAAACAGAAGAAGGCCCGCCCCTGAAACACACACAAACACACAGACAGAGGGAGAGGAGAGGGAGAAAAAGGGTGAACCAGTACAGGAGGACAGTGAAACTGCCTGCTTTGAGGAATTAAACATCACATGATGATGCAGATATTATCTTTTCTTTTTTATATCAGTTTTGTAAAATAGTTTTTATGCCCTCCAAGTTGTTACAAAATGTAGCTCACTTTGTTCTGGTGATTAGTCTAAAGCTGTTCCTCTTTATAAATATTAATTTTTTCATCTTTCTTTGCCAAAGCCTGAGGCACCAAGCACAGGTGTTTTATGAATAACATGGAGGACAAGCAGCTAACTGCAGCTGAAACAGGAAGTTGCAGTAATAACTGCTGTCCCTAGTGCACCCTGGGTAATAATCAGCCCTCGTTTGTCATAATAGCAGGTAAATACTCAAGCACGGATGCAGTAGTCCTCTCAGTAGGACACCACCAGCAGCAGCAGCGGTCCACAACAATATTTCACTTATTTTTATTAAGTGAACAGGCATTCCGGTCGTTCTCTGAGGCCTGTTAGTGTTTACAGATGCAACAGCAGACAAACAGCAGAAATGAAAAGGGCAAGTCACGGTAGCACAGCAAAAAGCCAGATTCAAACTCAGGTCGAAGCACAATGGCAGTTACACAAGTGTAGTCAAGCATCAGGGGTCTGCATTAATTATTCAAACAGTATTTTACAGTACCGATTATGACTTTCCCTTTGCCGATTGTTTGCTTGTTGATGAAAACAAAAATCAATGTGGACATGTTTAGTGGATCATAATTTAATAACAGAGGAAGACATTACTATGAAGAGATTTTTTTTCTGCCTGTTTTCTTGCCGGCTGGTTATGAAATGTACAAAGCCAAAGCCCGAGGCAAAGTTTCTCTGTTGTGCTTTCCATCTCAGTGAAGAAACTCTGAGATAAGACAAATGGTTCAAATGACCTTTGAAAAGATCACCATCTCTCAGTTCGCCCGAGAGAGGGAAAGCAAGAGGGAGAGAGGTAAGCGAGGGGGGCCTATTTCTATAGAGCCAGGAATAAAAGTGGATTCCCAAACCGTGTGAGTGTGTGCCCTCTTTGTCCAACCATCTTACTGCTTTCTGCTCCATTTATAGAAGTAAGTTTATTTGTCTCTGCGGAGGGTGTAAATGAAGCAGCAAAAGCAGGAAGGTGGGTTAAAGCTCAGGTTTGTTACTGATTAACTAACTATCGTGATTTATTTCCCCCTATTCTCTTTATTTTAATGAAATGCTCATAAACTGCCATGCCCTGCAGAGGGGGTCTCTACCCTGCACAGCTAGCCACTAGCTCTGTTGTCCACAAGGTCCTTTTATGGTGCTCATTACAGTCTTGTCCTAGGAGAGTCTGCATTGCTAGCTAGCTCCCACTTGTACGCCTACTCCCAGCAGCCTTTCTTCTGTGTTTGACATTTCTGCATCTCAGCAGAGTTACTTTCTTGCAAAAGTATCATGATGCCTTGACAGATGTTGAAAGTCTTGAAAGAGTAAAAAATAAAATAAAAACAAACCTGTAGTGGAAGAGTCCTTTTGAATAAGTGAGCTGCATGGTGGTGCAGTGGTCATCACTGTCACCTCACAGCAAGAAGGCTCTGGGTCTGAATCCACCAGCCTTAGGTCATTCTGTGTAGTGTTTGCATGTTCTCCCTGTGCCCGCATGGGTTTTCTCTGAGCACTCCCGCTTCCCCCTGACAATGAGGAATTTTGGCTCATTCCTTTCTACAGTTCAGTTCATCAATATTTCAACAACATCTTTATTGAACACCCCTCTTGAGGTCATGCCACAGCACCTCAGCTGGGTTAATATCACAACCCTGACTTTACTATTCCAAGATAGGAATTTTCTTCTGCTTCAGTAATTCTCTTGTTGATTTACTGGTGTGCTTTGCGTCATTGTCTTTTTGCATCAGCCAGCCTTTCCTGAGCTCAGATCATAAGTTGCTACCCTGATATTCTGCTGTAAATGTTCTCAGTACATTTTTGAATTCAATATTCCTCCAGTCATAGTAAGGCATGCAGGCCCTGAGGAGGCAAAACAGCCTGAAACCATGATGCCCCTTCCACCATGCTTCACAGGTAGTTTTTCCCCCTTAAAGTATTGTGCACGTTTCAACTTGTGTTTCATTTGTACACAGAGCACTGTGCTATGAAATATACAGGTGGACTGTTGCAAATTTAAGCTTTGCCACAATGTTTTTTCTTTATTCTTCTTCTCTCTCTCTTCTAATAGATATTTCTACAAATGTTTTGCAGTCTTGTTATCATCTTTGCAGGAGGCCAGGGAGAGTAACAATAAAAGGCCTGAATTTCCTCCATTTGTAGACACTTTGCTTTATTGTGGATTGATGACACCTACATCTCTAGAAATGCTTATGTATATAGCCTTTTTCAAGATACACATCTAGAATACTTCGATTAAAGTAATAGTCAAGGTAGTCATGGCTCATGGTTGGGAAGAACAGACATTGTCAATAAACATAAAAGTGTTCTTACTCTGTATGCCTTTGTTTATCTGGTGGGTAACTCCAAAGTTATTATAGTTAAATAAACCTAAACTAAACTAAAAACTGAAACTAGGTGCAAAAAACAGTTAAAATGAAATACATTCTAGACTTTATAAAAAGGCAAAAACTAACTGAAAAAGTATTTTGTGCTTAAAAAGCCAACAAAAGTAAAACCAAAGCCCCTTTTTCTTTTTAGTCTTTGTCAGTGTGGTGAAGTTTGTCAGCCCAACATGCAACAGGCCCTTTGGTGCATGCTTATTAAGTCTGGAATCTGCACATGAGACCAAGTGTTGTGTTTGTACTGTAATACCTGTTTTTAATTTCTTAAAACATACACCTAATAAATACAACCACATTATAAGTAAGTAAACTTATACTTGCACAGTACCTTTCAAGATAAACAAACATCACAGTGCTTCACAAGAAAATGCCAGAACACAATAACAATAAAAACAGCAAACACACACACACACATATATACATATATATATATATATATATATATATATATATATATATATATATATATATATATATATATATATATATATATATACATATATACATATATACATATATACACATATACATACATATACATATACATATATATACACATACATATACATATATATATATACATACATACACATATATATATATATATATATATATATACATATATATATACATATACACAGTATATATATATATATAAGCAGAAGAGAATGGATGGAGATTTATATATAACAACAACAACAACAACATCAGTCGCCTCAATTTATAAAGTAAGGTAAAGAGCGAAAACCCCAACAATCAAACGAGTGCCTATGAGCAAGCATTTGGTGACAGTGGGAAGGAAAAACTTCTCTTTAATAGCAGAACCAGGCTGAGGGAGTGGCAGCCATCTGCCATGACCAGATGGGGGTACACTGGAATAAAAGAAAGCACCCACACTTCCAATCTCAGGTTTTTTTTCTCTCATAGGAACTCCTGACTCAAAAGTGTTTTTTATTAAACCAAAACACACACACACACACACACATATACACACACACACACACACACACACACACACACACACACACACACACATTACAATGGTTTGATGTCTTTACAAAAAGCAGTTAAATAATGAAGAAAATGTTGATGATGTTGATTTGCCTACAGGTATTTAGCTCTGAATGCAGCAAACTAAAAAACAGTTTGACATTTTTGTAATGATAATTATTCACTTAGATTAGAGCATCAATAACAGTCTAGGAAATGTGACGCTACAGCCAGCAATTAACTTAGTGTAGCACAGGAGCAGGGGAGACCCAATAATCACAGCTACTGTCAAACTGACAGAAGGTAACAAAATCTACCAGCACCTTTAAAGCTTACTAATTAACATGTAGTATCTTGTTTGCAGAGGGCATGGTTTAGGGTCCAAGAATATTTCCAGTTGCTTGGCAACACGATGATGAAGTTTTGGCTGCTTGTTTCTCCTAATGTCAAAAATTTCCTATAAGAGTGGCAGTATGTGCTTCAATGAAGGCTTTACAATCTTTTTATGCCCTGGGTTTTGCCTGCTAGGCTGAATACAGTCAGCCCTTCATTATTATGGCCCAACTATATCTAACACAACAAATCAGAGCTCACAGCAACAGGTTAAAGGACCATTAATGTACAGAGTAAGGCCACATTTTTGTGAGTGTTAATTATATACATGAGACTGCTTCCATATACTCAAACAAGTGTTTGAAATAAAAAAATAGTTACTTAAAGTAGTGGTTAACTGTAGAAATGAGCCTACTGATGCTCTCACTGCTGGGCAAATGCATTAGCTAAATGCATATTTGCACTAAATGTGGTGCCACAACAGGGTGTTTCTGGGCTCACAAAATTAAGATGTAAAATGGCTAGTGCCTTCACATGATGTAACCTATTAAATTAGTTGGTGTATGTGTGTGAATGTGTATGCAGGCAATACAAGGAAGAGATGTAGCCTGGACAGCAGCATCACTTGTGTCCCAATTAGCAATGCGGGGCTTTGAATGGGTCTTTAACCTTAGCAGAGCTTAATCATGTAATTAACGAGAATGGTGAAACTGGCTGCCTAATGCTACCCTCCTGCTAGAAATTCTCTCTGCAAAACATCGCCTAGACTTCATGTTTTCAGAGACAAAGACATCATTTGTGACCTTTAAGACAAGGAGAGGGTTTGCTTCCTTGGGCATTTGTCTTTTATTTACTCGGGCACTGTTCTAAATTAACGCCTGATTGTCATTCAGTGCATGTGAGTCTACGTGCGCATGCATATGTGGCTGTGTGTATTTGTGAATCCGTTCACTTCCACGATGTGTCTCAGGGTGAGCATTTGCATATTGTCCGCTGTCACAGTTGCCCATCTAGGGTCTGTCCTAATGGGTGATTACCTACTGCTGGCATTTAAGCAGTGGATGGAGGTGCACAGTCCCTCCCACTTGGACATGCCGCACATCAAGCTGGATGAATAGTTGTTTACAACAGCCTCGCTTTAATTGCTCATCAAATTATTGACTTAATGATAAGACATGGGAGATTGAAAGGGACATATGGATTCGGACAGTGGCCATCAAATACTGTTTCACTACACTGTGATTTTCTATCTACGGTGACTATTAGCTAAACAAGCTGAGGCCTATTTAGTGGTAATCAGTAGAAGCACTGAGGAAGATAAAAATCAACCATGGGCATTATTTTCACTCCAGCCTTCAAGAGTGACAGGCCTATTATACAGTGCATGGAATTTATGAGATGATCATCTTTGATGGCCTGGATGTCCGCCGTTCGCTGTAATGTTTTCTATGGTAATGATGCTTCCCCTCTGCCTTGGACCACAAAACCGCCATCCGCCTTGTGACTCCATTTCTCTGCTGAAAGTGATTGTTGACGGCTCCATTAAGAGGGGAAAAAATATTTTCTTCTCCCTCCACTCCTCCTTCCACCCACTCAGAAGCTTTATATTCACTCGTCAGCTGGGTTTATTTATGTCGTCTTCTTCGGCGCGGGGATGCATCAGGTTTGAACTTGTCGCTTTGATGGGGATGGGGGTGATTTGAAACGACCTTGATACAACTTCTGCACACGGGGTATGTGATGCCTCTGTGGGATCGTACAGGGAATCAAAAGCTGTGGCCTGGAACAGTGCACACTGAGTGTTGGTCATTACATTTGCCGGATACCAAAGCCACAAATCTCACATCCGTCAGGGCTGTAAAGCCATCTTGTCTGTCTAGTATAAAATGGTAATGTTGTGCATTTGGTCTGTAGTCTTGCAGCAGCTGTATATAATGCATATTCAAATGGAATATTGTTGCATAAAACAGCAATCATCCATGATTGAACCTAGAAATTAGAAGCAAGAAGATTTCCGGAACTTACGGCTGAATTAACCTCCTTATCCACGTTACAGCTTTATTTGTGTTTGCCTTTAGCACTGACATTAACTACTGCTCCTTCTGAGGCTGAGGTATGTGATTATTTATGTTTGTCTGTCTGTTAAGAAATGACACAAAACTACAAATCTGAATTACAGGACGAGCAGAATTCTCTCCCACCATCATCAAAATGAAGGGCAAATGTCATAACCAATAAAGGTAACTTTTACAAATGACTGAAGCAGAAGCCAGACCACAGTGCTCAGTTTTAAAAAGGTTTGTTTTGCAGGCATTCAGGGAGAGTCGGGAGCTGGGAGAATCTCGGATGAGTCAATTCACTGAACAGGAACGGTCTTTTGAGTCTTTTTCCAGAACAGGCGGAGGAGTGAGCTTCAGCAGACTCCGAGAATTACTGAGAGGTTAAGAGAGATTTGAAACTAGCGTCAGAGAGCATGATTACCATGACCAATGCAATGAAAGTCTGGCGAGGAACGTAGACTCAAGCTGATCCTTAAATACAGGAAGGCAGTGAACTGATGGTAAACAGGTGTGTTGGATGGAGAGCCGGAAACTGGCAGGTGGAGCCAGCAGGCGGAGTCCAAGGCGTGACCACCCCAAAATCCACAGGAGAGGAGAGGAAAGGGAAGAGGCTAGAGAGGGAGGGACAAAGAGGGAGGGAGAAAGAGGGAGGAAAAACCCAGCACAGCCCTGGACCGTGAGCATATGGAAGCTTGTTTCTGCCACTAAAAAAGAAAAAAAAACCCAAAAAACATTGATATCTGTAACTCAAAATTTCAACTTATTAACTTGAAATTTTGAGTAAACAACTCAAAAATTTGAGTTACAGATGGCCTACAGTCATACCTTTTACCCTACAAGCTCTAATCACTTTATTCTAAATAGGCATTGCACACTGGAGCTGTTCTTGAAGCATATGGTTAACTCATCACCTTAAAAATACACTGTTTTTAGGTGGAGTCTGTGGAGAGACTCCTCCTACAGTGCTGGTCAGAGTTGCACACAATGATCACTCAATGGGTCTTCACCCAAATTATGCTCAAGATTGCGTTTGTTGTTAGATGGGCTAAAACCTGTGAAATGTGATGGACTGTGAGCCTGATAAGCTACTACACTGTATACATTTTGGTTTCCTTTCATTTGCCACACATCAGCATAAATGCAACATAAGCTGAAATAATAGATTCACTGATGCTATCCATTTGTGGTAAGCTTTAAGGTAATCTGAAGCAATAAATAGTGCTGTATGGGTATGGATGATTTTTTTTTCATTATTTTTTCGACTGAATGTAATCTGAACATGCTCAAAGCTACAAATGTTTTTTATACTTCCTGGAAAACCAATATTTTGGATTAGACACATCACCTTTTTTTAAAATTTGAAAACAATGAATAGCATCCCTGTTTATTTCAATCCTATAATGCAGCGTGCTTCTGCTGATTTACAGGAATCAACTGGTGTGATAAGGTAAGGAATATAATTTGGGCAGGGTTGTAACCCATAAAGCGTGTGAACTAGCATGCCAGCTATCAGCTATCATAGAATGAGAAATATTCAGCACTTTATTATGACAGAATTATTTCTTATTATGATAGAATTAAGAAAAACAACTTCACAACATCTAAACAAGTCAGAACACTCTCGAGGAGGTAAGCAGATCATTATCAAGGTCTACAAACGTGAAGATATGCCTTTGTGAATGGAAATACAGAGAGTTTACAACAAGGTGCAAACCACTGGCTACACTCAAGAACAGGAAGATCAGATTAGACTTTTCCATAAAAAAAAAAAGAAATCTATAACAGCATGCACAGCTCTAGAAAAAATTGGACAGATGACACTTTAAAGAATAACTTGTAATGATGGAACTAGAAAACGATGCATACTACATCATCTGTCAACTATGGTGACGACGATATGGGCATGTATGATGACCAGCAGAACTGGGTGATTAGTGTTTATTGATGATGTGACTTAATTCTGAAGTGTACAGGGCTATACTCTGTGCTTTGATTCAGCCAAATGCTGCAAAGCTGATTGTTTTGCACTTCACACTGCAAATGGATAATGACCTAAAGTGTGCTGCAAAAGCAACCTAGGAGTTTCTCAAGTCAAGTCAGTCACCTGATCGCATCCCAAGAGAGCACGCTTTTCAGTTACTGAGGACAAAACTGAAAGCAGAGAGACTCACAAACAAGCAGGCAGCTGAAGGCAGCTGTAGTAAAGGCCCAGCAGAGGAAAGGGAGGGAGGAAACACAGCATTTAGTGATGTCCAAGGGTTCTAGAATTCATGTAGTCACTGACTGCAAAGGGTTTAATTAAAACAATCCTTATATTTAAAATTACATTAGTTTGTCCAATTAATTTTAAGCCTGCTAACAGTTAACTTTTGTTAAATCTCATGAATTAAATTATATTGTTAAGTACAGAAAGGAAAAAAAAAAGAAAACACTGATATATTAGCAACACTGCAATGGTGTGTGGTCATTTTGGGTCCTGCAAAGCAAATGTCTTCTACTGACACCAAGTCAAATCATCTCAATTTCAGCATTAAGACGGCATTCGCTAAACTGAACCAAAAACACCTGCCTCATCAAGAACATCTACTTATTTCAAACTTGGTTCATTGCAGAGTCGAGCAACAGAATAGGAAATCTGACCTCTGAGGCTTGGATCTTTTGACACCTGTTTTTCACTGTGGGAATCAGAGCAGTAATTGCTTTTGAGGGGTCCCTGATCCATTTACACTGCACTCTGCTTTCCAAAGCGCGGGAACATGATTTGTATTTGACACATGTCCTCGTTTCATCTCCTTTTATGTTTGAGGAGTCTTTGTGATGTGATGATGTTTATTTGGGCTAGATGTTGCTTTTCAGTTTGGACCCCAAGGAAGGGGTGGTGCGAAAGGGAGTGGGGGTGGGAAGTTAAAAGACAGCATTATTTTTTATCTGGTGCTTTCATACGTGATCTACGCTCTTATAGAAATACATTTTTAGTAGTTTTTCCTCAAATGTTTTCAAAGATTTATGAAACAACAATTAAGTCAATAAAGTAAACTTTCAAAGACATTCCATCTTAAAAGAATAATAATTATAATACAAATCAATTCTTTTTCTTCCTGTGGAGGTGCGGTACCCTCCTGTTTTGCAGTGTACACAAACCTTTTGCAATCATGCCAAACAGTAAACCATACAGACTCACAAGAACCAGACACTATAAACACTTGAATTGCAATCCAGTATCCTCTCTGTTTTTCTCCACTTTGGATCTTGAATATGGAGGTGTGTATCCCAATTATCCTCCACTGAAACATAAACGCAAAGGACTGAAAACAGCACCGTGAACAAAGAACAACAAAGAAAAGAAAATTTGTCTTTAGCTGCAGGGCATTCATTTAAACTACATTTGAGGAAAGAATTGAGAGCAGAGGAAGGAAAGAGACTGATCAAACGTGCCTGCTGTCATGTGAGCAGTGTGTGTGTGTGTGTGTGTGTGTGTGTGTGTGTGTGTGCCCGGTCACTGGCATTCATACAAGATTCGACCCTTGAAATGTAGCAAACATCTAATTTTCTCATTCATTTGGGTCTGAGTTCTTAAAGTGAATGAATCAAGCCAGGAATCAACAGCATTTCTACCCTCTGCCTTTCCCAGTTCATCAGCATCTTGTACAATGCTGAAATTGATGCCAACCTCATGATCTGTACTTTTTTTTTCTCCCCCAGTTATTTTTGAAAAGAGCAAACTCCAGCACACAGAACACAGAAATCATGTGTTTACAGTTGTAAAACATGAAGCATATATTTTAGTCAGGTCAGACACTCATGCTGGGATTTCATTTTAAATTATAATTCCATGCTCCTTTTGCTTTCTATTATTTTTTATGGTTTCCATAAAGGACACAAAGATACACCACTGTTAACCTTTTTAACACAAGGCTGCTTTATCATTTCAGAGCACAAGGACAATAGCCTCCTCAGGCTGCAAATCTTTCTTTTTTTCTCCAGCTGACTCTAATCACCAGCTAATTAATAGTTAATGTGCCAGCTTAAAAAAACACAACTGCCATTAACCTGTACATGCTATTGATTTAGCCTTGCTTTAGGTGCTGTAGGTACTTCTGGGAAAGCGGATACTGGACCGAGCAGATGCTCCAATACTGCTTTAGATCAAACTTAGGAGTGTTTAGTAACAGCAGGATGAAATTAGGGGCAGGAGCAAGTTGGAAGCAAGTTAATCACAATGCATATTAACTGCCTAACTGATTGCATTCAGTTGTAAACTGATAGCAAACTGATAGCTACTGTCTTACTGTGGTTTTATCGCTGATGCACCAATGTTGCTTTGAAAACGATCACTCACAGGCAACAGACATGGTCTACATCTTCAAAGTAAGCATTTCAAAGGCAAAGAGACCTAATGAATGATTCTAAAAATTGGCCATAGGTGTGAATGTGAGAGTGAATAGTTGCCTGTCTCTCTGCGTCAGCCCTGTGACAGACTGATGACCTGGCCAGGGTTTATCCTGCTTCTGGACTGTGGATAGGCTGAAGAGGCTTTAGCCCTGTCTCAGATCTGAACTGCATAAGCAAAGAAAAAAGAATGAATGAAAGAAAACTGCAATATTTGAAAAAATATGAAGAGGTCAGCCACATAATAAAGGGTAACTGATGCAGCCCACGCAGGTGTGTGAGTATGATAGAAAAAGTGCTGTACAGTATGTAACATACACTATAGTACCAGAAGTATTCAGTCACCCATCCAAATCAATAAATTCAGATGTTCCAATCACTTCCATGGCCACAGGTGTATAAACCAAACGCCTAGGCATGCAGACTGCTTCTACAAACATTTGTGAAAGAATGGGTCGCTCTCAGGAGCCCACTGAATTTGAGCGTGGTACTGTGATAGGATGCCACATGTGCAACAAGTCCAGTCAGAAAATTTCCTTGCTACCAAATTTCCTGCAGTCAACTGTTAGTGGTATTATAACAAAGTGGAAGTAATTGGGAAAAGTAGCAATTCAACCAAGAAGCGGTAGGTCATGTAAAATCACAGAGCAGGGGTCAGCAGATGCTGAGGTGCGTAGTGCACAGAGGTCACCAACTTTCTGCATTGCAAATCACTGCAGACCTCCAAACTCCATGTGGCCTTCAAATTAGCTCCAGAACAGTGTGTAGAGAGCTCATGGAATGAATTTCCATGGCCAGAGCAGCTGCATCCAAGTCTTACATCACCAAGTGTAATGCAAAGTGTGGTGTAAAGCACTGCATCCAAGGACACATTTCCACTGCCACTGGACTTTAGAGCAGTGGAGACATGTGCTCTGGAGTGACGAATCACGCTTCTCCAACTAGCAATCAGATGGATGAGTCTGGGTTTGGCGGTTGTCAGGAGAATGATACTTGTCTGAGTGCATTGCACCAAGTGTAAAGTCTGGTGGAGGGGGGGATTATGATGTGGGACTGATTTTCAGAAGTTGGACTTGGCTCCTTAGTTCCACTGAAAGGAACCCTTAATGCTTCAGCAAAAACTTTGGGGATGGCCCCTTCCCAGTTCCAGCATAACTGCCCACCAGTGCACAAATCGAGGGCCATAAAGACATGGATGAGCAAGTTTGGTGTGGAAGAACTTCACTGGCCTGCACAGAGTCCTGACCTCAACTGGACAGAACACATTTGGGATGAATTTGAGCAGAGACTGCGAGCCAGACCTTCGTATCCAACATCAGTGTCTGACGTCACAAATGCGTTTCAGGAAGAAATGTCAAAAATTCCCATAAACACACTCCTAAATCTTGTGGAAAGCCTTCCCAGAAGAATTGGCATCACTGTAGTTCATATGTGTGTGAAGGCAAGTGTGTGAATACTTTTGGAAATCATAGTGTAAATCCTGATATTAAAAACCGCTGTTTTGTGTCTCTTCAAAACCAGGAAAAAAAACTGGCCAAAACACCAAAAGTGTAATTTAACACATTTATCATTATTACTGCTCTATCATTAAGACAGTGGAAGATCTGACTTTAATTATGAGTCGATACAAGAAAAAAAATACAAGAAATAAAATTGCCCCTGTGGTTCTAGATCTTTTTCTGATGTTTGTCAGGGAACAACAAAGACTTTAGGCTTTCTCTTAAAACTATAGCTCATCTTACTACCTTCACACCGAACACCACTGGCTCTTCCAAGAATGGCTATATTATTTGTCAGAAAATTTTGTACTTGCTGATCTCTCATCATGAACAAAACCTGCTCCAGAGAAGTTTTTAGAGCTGAAGTTACCTTCTGCTTTGTAACGCCGTAAACCCAAGGCAAACCCAGAGTTACTCGTTTATGTATTATGACGTGAGATTTTTTGTCATGATGCGGCTCTTTTATAAACTGGCTGGAAAACTCTGGTAACTTATGCCGAACACAAAACCTGTCCTGTTATGTTCAGAGTTTAGGTTTAAAATTGGCTGTCAGTGGCATTTTACAGCAATTAAATTCCAGACAATATGGTTTAAGAGCAAAATATATTTCCTGCCAAGGAGATACATTTTATAATTGCAAACCTGCTAAACCATATGCTAATGTCACCAAAGGAAGCGGTGCAGTCGATCTAAATATGTGTGTTGCCAGAGAAATTCAGTTAATGAATATCCATAATTCTGTTTATATTCTTGGTCATGATTTGCTGCCAAGTCCATCTTATACTCCTAATAAACTGAAGATAAGAAAATGGGTTAGTCAACTGTAGACTAATTAGCAGAACATTTAATAGAATTTGATTTTCTCCAAAACTAAACTTTTACCTCATTATGGTGCGGCGCTTTCCATTGAGTCTGACTGTAGATTTAGCGTTTCTCACACCAGCTGAAGCTACACTCACATAAGGGAAAACAGTGGTTTTAGACCAGGGCCCAACAAAAATCACTGGGCCTGTGTGCAATGAACTTGTGATTTGGTTGCTTTGAAGGCAGGGACCTGTCCTCTGCAACCACTCGCACTCAGTTGCCATCTTCAAAGCAACTTTGATGTGATGCTGATAAAAGAGCAATAAGATTGAATAATTCGATCAGCTTGCCATTGAATTGGGTCAAGTTTGCAATTATGTGCTGTTTTTTTTTTTTGTGATAATACGCCAATTAACTGTGATAAATCTGTGAAAACTGCAAATCTGTTGCTGTCTACAGAGAAAGAAACTCACATTAAACAGACATTCACATTAACTACTTACGCTCAGAGTGTGGCCAGAACCTTGTAGATTTGAAACAGAAAATTAAAAATTTCTCTACAAATAGTGAATTAATTGCTGATTTCATTGCAAAATGATGTAGGTGCTTGGCAACAGATGAGCTGTGCTTGTTGACTCAGACTAATTGCAGTGTGTCGGCTGCGTTTCTAAATCGTAAGGAAATGATTTTGAGTGATTACAGTCAGAATGAGTCAGACCATATTTGTTTGGAGACAGGTTGCCTCCCACCAGGTGACCTGTGTCTTGTAGTCGAAAGTTGTCGCTGAGAGGTTGAGGGTGTTGCATATTTTACTACTTGCAATCGGACTTCAGCAGAAAAAGAAATACAATGCACCCAGTGATTTTTCCTATTGCTGTCCTATATTTTTATTCTGGTGTAACCTAGCGGTAATGCACAGAAAGCCAGTATAAGTCTGACTTGCTTTGACACCCACAGATTAATGTTTCACATAAAGTTTCCTTGCATTCTGTGCTGAACAATGAATGCACTGTTTAGCATTTCATGCACCACACAATTATGTTTTAAAGTAAAATGCATTCTTTTGCTGGGGTGGGGTAAATCAGAAAAACTTGGCATGCCAAGGCCAACTTTAGTTAATATGGATAGAAATGTACTCTGTCCTCATGACTTATTGATTTCTTAGCTCTGTCACGAGACAGGGAATCATGGTTATTTGTCACATTAGCAACGAAGCCAAGCCCAACCCCCACATATGAGCTGGGACCAGAATAAGGTTGGGTTGAATTTGAAAAAGTACTCAGATCCCTCATGTCTAATTTTCACTTTCATGCACTTACATTCGTAGAACTCAGTTTAAATGATGCAATAAGATTCTATATACAAACTAAGATTACAATAAAAAACAATGTTTTCAGATGTTTTCATAAGATGAAGCAAAGAGGTTTTTAATTAGGACTTTTTTCATACTCCATTGAGTCTGTAATTGGTAATCTGGCTGCTAATATAGTTTTGTTTTAACAGCTAAATGTTTTTAAATGCCCCATCAATATTATATTTATTTAACAGCAGATTCTAAAGACAGTTGTTAATTTTCTGAGGCATAAATATGGTGTTTAGCTTGAGCAACCCATAATATCACATAAATCAGTGCTGGAGCTTTTTGACAACCTAATCTACAGCTTTCACCAAGAGCCCCCCCCCTTTTTTTTAATTTTTTTTTTTAGGGTTGTTACTTTTCTATGCGCCTTCATCTGCTCAGTTACATTAATAAATGAGATTTTGGAGAGAGCACATCTGCGGTTAAAGTGCAAAAAAGAAAAGTCGAAATAAAACCATCTCCCTGACGACGCATGTTTTACAGCTCATGGAGAGGCCGCTGAATTAAGCATGATGCAAACACGGCAAATTGAATCAATTTGCCTCCTCTAAATAGATGTGATGCGTGGAGCCTGAACGCTCAAATGAATAAGAACGATTTTCTGCGTTTAATGATGTTGTTTTTGTTTGTGCATTTCTTTGCCTCTGCTTGATGAAGGTTCTAGATGATCGGGCGCACGGGGGAAGAAAGATATCAGATAACAAGGCAGCGTGGAGGCACGGCGCATGGTGTCTCCTCGCTCCGTGGCGCAGCCGCCGAGAATGAAATGACGTGGTGGAGCACGGGGATGAGAGGTGAGGTGAGTGGAGCATATTAAACTGATAAGTGGCCGTGCGGAAATAGTGAGGCCTATGTTGGCAAAAATAAATAAATAAATAAATAAAAAAGAATTAAAACACATGTGACCTGTGGTGAATTTAGAGATTCGGAATGGTGGGCCTGCCACTGCCTGTGGCTCAAAAATTGGCATACACAGAGGTGTGTGTGTTTGTGTGTGTGTGTGTGTGTGGGGTGGGGGCTGGGGGGGAGGTGCATAAAGGAGAATGTCTCACATGCTAGATGTAGCTAAACACGGGGGACTTATTTCATTGACAAGCCTGTCATCGCTGTTGACATATTGATCAAGAGTAGCCTTGCTTTTTGTGCACACAGTCTGCAACACTTAATGATCAGCATGGAACA
>JAMQGT020008506.1:0-52187 GCA_024447675.2 Pterophyllum scalare
TGTGTTATGTTAACATTACTTCGTTCAGTTACGTATTGCTCAATAAATTCTAACTAAGCATCAGGCTAGGTGCTGAGATTTTTATGTGGTAAACAATACTATATGTTCTTTCACTGCAGCCTGCTTGGCTGTGGAGCTGGCACTAGATTGGTGGATGACATAATTCCTGGCATGCTCTAAATATGCTCCTTTTTACTTGAAGTGGCGAAAAAAACAGTGCTTCTCTTAAAGAAACATTTCATAGCACACAGGAGGGCCAATAATCAAAGTATTTCTGGTGCACTGATGTTGCGTTTTCATTTCATTTACACAAAAGTGCAGTTGCCGAATTGCAACTAGCATTGGGATTAATAGGATTAAAGATCAAGCTTTGAGCTAAACAGTGAACATGTAGGAAAGAGTTGCATGTTTATTTTGCTCACAAATGCCAAGAAAGTAAGACTTGTGAGGCAGCCACAGATGTTACAGTTTTCATCGCTGGCATGTTGTGATTGATAGAATGATTACTTTAGTATAAAATCATTTGTAAGCAGTTAAACCATTAGCATACAGGGTAACCCTATTATGTGTTCCATTCATTTTCTTTCACCATAGTAGGGGAGCACCTCTGGCGAAATCTCTTGTTGTGAGGAGGAGGAGCAGTACACACAATAGGAGTTTAACTACAGGTTTTGTGAGCAACATCTGTATGAATGGTGGCATTGTCGGAGTATGATGTCACTGAGCAGGGGACGCTGAGCTAAGAGCACAGCTGAATTTGCAGGCTGCTTGAGTTAGCTCTAGAATGCATGTTCATTGTGTATGTTTGTATGCATGCTCACGATTGTGTGTGTGTAAATGCCTCTTTTTCACTGCATTGGCACCCTGTCTGGTACTCATTGTTTGCTGAGCCACAACACATCTGTGGACAAAGTGGGCTAAAACAAACCATGAAGTCAGAGTTTGCATATGGTTTGTGATACAGTTCAGTTATATGCATATGTGTGGCTGTGAAGTCAAATAGGGACACAAATATTTTGGATGCAGTGAAAGTTTAGACAATAAAGTTTTTTTTGGTTTTTTTTGGGGGGGGGGGTGCCATTGAGGTGAGTCCTTTTAGCCAAGTGGAGTGTAAGGCGGGAGCTGTTGGATCAATGTGACTGCCAGTTTATCAGTGCTGGATATAAACCAGATAGGGGCCTCTGATTTTGTTCCATCATGTCTGTCAGAAAAAGATTTAAAAGACAAGCTCACATAAATTTACATTTCATGTCTATTAGTTTACAGGTCTTTTAAGAACTTTATACATTGGTGTGAGTAAATGAATTTTTTTTTTTACATAACACTTTTTAAAAGCAAGGCTACAGAGAGCTTTACTATAAGAATAAAAAACGTTACAGCAGAAGACATAGTACAGTTAAACGTAGAAAAAAATCCTTTCAAATCAAAAAGTTTTGTTGATAAATCAAACACAGATGTATTTGGTAAATGTGAAGGGTCTTGAGTTTTAGTTTAAAAAGTCCTGCTCATGTACCTTTGTTATTTCACCCTTTTTGTGTCTGTAGTCCTTTGTCATCACCATAGTTTCTTTTATGGTATTATATTTTGTATCAGTTCCACTTCATTGTCGGTCCAATCAAAGAACTCATTTGTCATTGCTGTTCTTCATCTGTTGTTGTGTTTTCTAGAAGCAGCCAACCCTCTGCTTCCTTTTTACTCCAGCACCCACATGCCCAGTGTATGTGAATGGTGATATATGTGTTTGTGTAAATTGAGAGTAGTGCTTAAATGTCTTAAAATGCTCATCGGGGCAGAATATCGGTGTGAATGCTTGTGCAAGGTACCAATAGCATGACTCATGGGACCTAAGGGGCTTAGCAGGAGTATAACATGTTTCTGGTTCATAATATACTCTGGAACAAGATCAGCAGACCTTATAGATGAGGAGGTAGTTTTTATGTGAATAAGTGCATATGTGAGGGTGTGAATGTTCATTAAGTGTGTGTGTGTGTGTGTGTGTGTGTGTGTGTGTGCTTCTCCGTTCTTGTGTGTGGGTTGAGTTTTTGGATCAAGAGTGGCATTGGTGGCACAGAGTGTCGCATCTGTTTGTCTTTGCATGACTGCTTGTTTTTTTAGGTGTGCTGATGGGTGGTGTATGTGAAGGCCATTTGGTTATGGTTCAGGGCCCGTGAATGGGACGGGACACAAGCTGAGCCAAGCTTGGGTAAACCAGCTGCCATCACTGCACGATCCAGACCGGACTGGTCCAGCCACCATTAGCTTTCCTGGAGCCCGAGCAAAAAAAACAAGACACTCACACCAAAATAACCTTCAAAATACCGAAGAGGTGATTTAAAGAAAGCTCAATAAGGCAATCAAACAAGTTAATGCTTAGAGGTTTTAATCACTTCTGATTTCTCTGTGAGAGAAAAAATGATTTGCTTCTTGGAAATGTTGACATGTTGAAACACTAGTGGCTTCTCACGCCTCTGGGTGTATTGATACTATGTGTAAAGAGGGACTATTTATTATCAGAGAACAAGAACTAAAACTCCAACCATGACAAAAAAATTAGTGAGTGGCAGCCAAAATGCACTAGCATTAAGAGGTCTGATATTTTAACTATCGTTGAAACTGTGTTTGATTCCAGTCACTTTTATCGACACAGTGACACACGATGCCTCTATTAATGCCACGACTTAAGAGTATGTTAGTGTTTAGCATTGTATTCATACTCTGTCTGTCTCTCTCACTCAGGGGCATTGTCTGCATTCAAGATTGTGACACTGGGTGTAGTGATAACCATGTAGGCTGCACTCGAGTAGGGCTTTACAAGAGAGGGAACAGTGGGGATATGCAGACTGGAGTCAGAGGCCCATCCATTAACTTGACAGGCTGCAGAAGCTGCCAAGAGTATGAGCGCATGCTTTGGAGCACATTTCTCAGTGGGCGTGTGTCTTGCTGCACCCATACCGCCATGGTTCCTCCGAGCACCACCGGAACGTCTGGCCCTGGCAGAACAGTCAGTCTATGTCCATCTCCCTGTCTGTGTCTGGAACCACAGGGAAGCTCTGATCAGCTTGGCCCAGAACCTGAGAGAGGAGAGAGGGGGCGATATTACAGCCCAGCACTCCCATCAGACTGTCTGCCTCACTGTTCCCTGAGGAAATCAGTTTAACAGTCCCCAGCTCTTGGCAAGCAGAGGGAGAGGGGGTGGAGGAAAAGGGAAGAGGTGTGTGTAGAGTGTGTGTATGTGAGTGAGAAAGAAAGAGAGAGAGAGAGAGAGAGAGAGAGAGAGAGAAAGGGGGGATGTTACTGCCTCTCTGGGTGAGAGGGAAATCTAATAAAATTGAACTAATGGGGGTATGGGCTTTTTAGGGGACAGAGAGTGGGTTTGCAGGCAGGCACTGGTGGAGTAATACTGGCGGTGGAGATGAGGAGGATGGAACAGGATCCTTGGAGTGCATGGCGAAGCAGCAGAGCCAAACTCATGCTTTCAGCTACAGATGGTGAACCCAGGTCGGGTTTAGAGTGCAAGGTAGGGGGGCTGAGACATATATAAAATACTCCCAGGAAAGTTACAGCTTTGATATATTATGCAATTAGAAATACTGCGTGCTTTTCTCACGATCACTGTGCTTGTCTGATGTTAACAAAAAGCTGACAGCGACAGACGGAAGCTTTAATGTTTCTCTGTGGACCCTTCAATGTAAGCGGAAGATCTCCATTTGAATCTTTGATCTTTTTGCAGTTGAACTACTGACTCCACAGACTGATTAAATCTTTCAAACCTGCTGTAAGGCGCCAGAGGGCCAGCAGGTCCCCTGATAGTACAATGGTCCACTTTTAAGGGGAATAAAAGTGCTCACCCTGACCTCACTGGGTTTGATTTACCCATCCTTAGGCAGGCGTGGTCTCCTCCCTTTGTACCTGCTTCATGATCTTGCTTTCTCCTCCCAGGGTTAATAGACATGAAGTCATCTGGTGAGGAGAAACCCGAGTGTGTTCTCAGGATGTGCCCAGAGCACTCACAGGGACATCATTCAAAACCCCTGTGTCAGAGGAAGCAGCCATTAATAAATATCATTAATGGATGATCACCTGGTATCCCTGAAACTACATAAATGACAGAGGCCTAAAAAAAAGGAGAGGGAGTGGAGAGGTCAGGGGGCAAAGGTCTTAGAGGAGATAGCTCCCCTCCGGGCAAAAGATGGCTGAATCAGGGATGGTGGAAAATCAATAGCACTGCTACTTTCAGTGTACTGTCAGAATGCATGTATTTATGCTGCTACTTTAGAAAAATTATTGTGAAAGAAACTGACCACTTTTTAATGGTGTCACAGAGACTTCATTTTCCTGTTGCATCTTTGCTGCATTCTTCTGATTTCTAGCAGCAGCAAGGCAGACAGTGGTAGCTGCATACCATCCCATCTCTGTACAGCCGCAAGCTAACACCTGCACTGATTTAATGACTGTTTTCCGTGACAGCCATGTTGCTGCAGGAGAAATGTATATGTTTGTGTGTGTTATTAAAGTAAAATGCACATGGTGGTTAAGTTCTTGTGCTTAGCACAGTCTGGGGAAATACAACCATGTGTTAAAGAGTCATTAAGGGGCTGATGAAGGTGTTTGAGAATCACAGCCTGCTCATCATCACTCTGCTAACGTCCCTTAGTTGCGTCACTGTGGTTCTGGATACAAAGACTTAAGTTTTGGCTGAGCTGGGTTTAACTGAGCTGTGTCTCAACTTCAGATGCAGCTGAAGTAGGCACTTGTGCAGAGCTAGCTTCAGGGATAGGCTTATATCACGGTAAGGATTTTCTCTTTTAATGCAGTGTGAACTGTGGCCTTTCCTTTAACCCTGTTTGTTTAAGCATAGTGTGTTTATACATACATACTGCTTACTTAAAGAACAAAGCATTCCTTTATTTATTTAGCACTTTTTACAGGCAGTTTCATAGTACTTTACGATAAAAACATAACAGAATATTAAAGCATTAAACATTAAAAGAACTTAAACGCAATTACAAAAATATACACTTAAAACTATTTTATTAAAGTGAGCTTTTAAAGCAACTTAAACTTTGCAACAGAATTTGCAGCCCTAAACTCTCCATGCAAGTCATGTAAGTGCAGGGGTCATGCCATCTAGTCTAGACAAAGAGAGATTGGTTTAATTTCAGTATGTTGTGTGTTGTCAAGATGTTTCTGTATTTCTTTGATCCATTTGTTACGTGAGATGGCTGTGTGTTTTAAAATGTATAATATTAATCCATGATGCATTACATTCAGTTACTTTTGTGCTTTGTCTCTGTCACCACTAAGGCTTGTGCAGCGGCCCGTCAGCTCTTTGAGCTGTAGTTCTTCTGTACATTGACACTCTCTGGCCTCTTTATATGCAGACTAATTGAATTAATATACAGATAGTGCCACCTGGACAGCTGGCTGAGACACTGACAAATGAGCAACCGCTGTCTCAGGCTGACAGTGTGTGGGGAAGACACACTGCGAATCCATCTAATCTCGTCCCACCTCTTGTCTCTCTCTCAGTGCTCCCTGTCACCATTTACCCTCTCTGTCCTCCATCTGGCATCCTCCCTTTCTGGAAGGGAGCTTTGGCGTGACACCAGATGAGCATCTTACCCACCATCAGTTAACTAAGCTTCTAATACAGGCTATAAAGGTAGACAGGCAGCCAGCAGACTCCTCCTGGCTTCTGTTCGTCCAGGTGATTGCCTGCTTGAGTGGCAGGAGCTTGTCAGACACTGATTGGTTTCTCTTGCACAAAAGGGGTGGGTCTCACCTCTGTGGTGCATACTGATAGACTGCAGGCTGAAAGGAAGGTGTTTAGTGAGGACTGTCGGCCTCAGAATTCATCCTGTGATGTACAGAAGATGTCCTTGTCAACACTGGTGATTGTGATTGATCAGTAAGCATTTTACATTCTATTTTCTGCTTTAGCTGCATGTCAGTTAGCTGCTGATATTATGTGATGTTATTTCTAGATAGCTACCGGTACCGAAAACTTTACGGACTGTATACTGTTGGTATCATTTCAAGAAAGCCAGTGCCTTCTCAGTGCTGCTTTTACCATCAGTAAGTCTCAGTGTGACTATGATGATGTGGACAGCTGCAGGCTTGAAGGCACTTACTGTGTGTAGACTCTGTGGTATTTTAACCTATGTCTCTACGGTCACAGAAAAGGAAGGGTTGTGGTCCCTGAGAATAGGTCTCAGAGGTTTTGGAGAAGGCAGTTAGTGGGGGTTAGGGTGTGATTATATTGGTTTAAAATGTGTTATCTATGGCATTACAAGTGTAGAAGTTTAAAATAACATTCGTAGTGAGGTCCAACAGATAAAATCACGTGCCTCCAGAAGTGTACCTGTGTCAGAGTGTGTGGCATACCTTTCTATGACAAACAGAAACTTCACTCAGCTAAAACTGGCTCGACAGGGTTATAATTCTCACTGTGCTGGTTTCACATACAGTTCTCTGCATCGCGCACTCTGCATGGAAAACAAACACGTACACGCATATGCATATATAATTTTTTTAATATGATAAACTTTTTTTTTAAAAACGTTCCCCATCTTCTAAAATTATTTATTTAATTGTGTCTTTCCTTGTTGTAAAATGTTTTCCACTCATGAACAATGTGAGAGAGAAGTGGAGGGCCGATGTTGTGCTCTGGTCATGTCCTAGCATTGTGATCCAGACCAGCTGGATGCCATTCCCTATGGGAATCATGAATGTGAAGGCTGTTAAAAGATATGGAGCCTTGGACTTACTGACAGCAGCTGGGAGAAGGGGAAGGGAGCAGAGAGAAAAAAAATGAGAATACTGGGAAAGAGAATAGAAAACTTTGTGGAATTCAGAACAGTGGCCTTAGACAGAATGTCTTTCTTTTCATTTTTCCTGCTAACTTTTTGCTAAACTTGACTCAGGGGGTCAACTATGAAATGCCCTAATTAATTTACAAATATTTTAGCATTTATTAACATCAGTAGTGGGCTTTTGATAGAAAAGGATCTTCATTAATAAAAATTTGCAACCTGTTAAAAGCATTTAAACTGTAAATATGTCATGTATTCTTTTTTAAATTTATGTCTAGGTTTGTGTTGAGTTTCTGCTCTTGTGGTCGTCTTTATGCAGTGCCCAGAAACACACTCTAGAGGAGAGGTGCATTTGGTAAACATGAGGAACACAAGCACACTTTAGTAAGCTTCTCTCTGGTCTTCATCCCAGACTGCTCAGAGACACCATCTCAGTCAGTGCTAAGTAGACCACACAGTTAAAGCAACAAACCTGTTGCTGGGTCAACAGTAGGGGGGCGTTCTGAGGTCTCACACCTTACTGAGCGAGCTCATCTCACCAGTAGACACACAGGAACAAACACATGCATGTTTATAAGAGAGAAAGAAGCTGTTATGAATATGAAGAGGAGGACCGTGTGATGGCAGTCATGAAAAGTAAAAAGCAAGAATGACAAGACTGAAGGAGAGATGAAGGGCAGCCTAAGTGGCTTTGATTTGTCCTGCTGACATGTGGATTTATGGAGCCATTTGTCATGTCATAGGCAGTGCTTAATCATCACACACTGTATGCAATTATGTACAAACGTAACGACAAAATACTCCCAGAGGTTTATATTAAATGTTGTCTTTGTGTTGTCTTCGTTAGAGGCTAAAGGCTGCACTTTCACACCACCCCGGTGCCATCGCAAACGGCAACATGAACTCCATGGGCCACATGATGGAGATGATGTCATCACGGCAGGAGCAAGGCGCTCACCATCACATGCACTCACATCCACACCAGCACCTGCAAGCCCCTCCGCACGCATACCAGCACCACGGACACCACCACCACAGCCAGGGCCATGGTCAGGGTGGACACCACCACCCGCAGGGACACAATCCCCATCACAACTCCCACAACCCCCACCTTCACCCCGGGCACCCACACCAGACCTCACCGCACCCTCCAATGCACTCTGCTTCACAGGTAAGCAAATCAGCTTCCTGAGAGAAGTTGAAGCTTTTAGGCAAGCCCAAAGGCAAAGCCACAAGTTCAATAACACATTAACTACGCTGCACATTAAAATCTCTCACACAGCTAGAAGCCAGCGTGTGTGTGCCATGACTAAAACAAACCAGCGCTTTAGAAGGCCTTTGAGTAGTTTTGAGAGTCAGCTATTAGTGGTTTAGTATAGAAGCATGGCTAAAATGATGCCTAAAACTCACAGCAAGTGAGTGGACAAACACATTTTTCCCTTGTTGCACCCATAATACAGAGTACTTTCCTGGCAAGGATCTCAAAAGCACTCTTTCCTTGGAGGATGGTCAGCTACAGGTCAGTGTTGGACTTCTGCCACAGAGGGAAGGGGTCATGAAGAGTTCATATAAATGGACAGTTACAAAAGGATGCTCAGGGCTGTCGTTTGAAAACTTTGCTCCGCTGCACCAACCACTTGCAATTATGTAGTCACAGCACGCTTCAAGTGCAGAGGAAGTTTTAAAAATCAGATGAACAGACAGCCTTGGCTTATTCTTCTGGAACATCTTAGCTGTGAATATATTTGGTTCAGCTTTAATTGAAAGTTGATAAGTATTGGTCTCAGCATTAAAATAATAACACAATAGAAGGCATTTTGTCCTTGCATTGTTTAAAGCTCTTTGTACTACAAAGTGTATGAAGGACAGTCTTACATCACAAAATGCATTTCACTATATGTTTTCAATTTATCATTTAAGGCTTCAAACAGACACAGTGTGTAGGCATAGCCGCCATTGAAGTGGCATGTATTTTCCATGGTTCTTACAAAAATGTAATGTTCTGAAGACTCAAAACACTTGACCTAGCCAAGTATATGTCAAGATCTGTCAGTACATAGAAATGGGTCTTTTGACTACGTCTGGTGGTGTTAGTCTGAGTGGAAGTGGGCGTTGGAAAATGGCCTCCCGACACCTCTTTAACAAGGTGGGCAGGCTAGTGAATCAGCCCAGTCAGTCAGTCAGTCACTCCTTCACTCTTGACGCTCACAGCCCAGCTTCTTAAGGCACGTGGTACAAGCAGATGTTGTTTTTGGGGAAGTTGCCAGACATAAAATACCTGCAAGAAGTAATGTATAGGTTCTTGTTTAGAGCCAGGAGGCTGTAATGGCAGTGTAGTGGTTACAGCAGACAGTTCACTGGCTGCTTTCCAGCTGTGTCAGGATGGTTACGTATGCGGTTGGATCGTGGCAGACAGGCGCTGCCCCATTGGAGACATCAGTAATGGTAATGCCATTTTCCCGTGATTCAGATGTCACCTGCAACCCAGCAGATGCAGCCCACGCAGACGTTGCAGTCTCCGCCACCCAGTGGTGGACGGCGCAGGCGAGTAGTGGACGAGGATCCAGATGAACGCCGGCGGAAGTTTCTGGAGCGAAACAGAGCGGCTGCAACAAGATGCAGACAGAAGAGAAAAGTGTGGGTGATGTCATTAGAGAAGAAAGCTCAGGAGCTCACTCAGACCAACATGCAGCTTCAGGTAAAAAAAAAAAAATTAATTAAAACACCAGCATGTATTTTGGGTTGTTGATATTGGTATCATATCACCTGGGAATTTGACTGTTTGCTTTTACTTGGTTATGGATGAAGAGCTGTCAAGAAATGTTTATTCATTGAAATCTTAACATGTTTCTCTCTCAGAATGAAGTAACAATGCTAAAGAATGAGGTGACCCAACTCAAGCAGCTTCTCCTCACACACAAGGACTGTCCCATCACCACTATGCAGAAAGAGTCCCAAGGTTACCTCAGTGAGTAGCTTAAACATAAACACAGACACACACACACTTGCAACAGTGTGCCTTAGCCCTGCAGTGGAAAGGTATAAACTCTACAGACATAAGTCTGATGGACACATAGCAACTGCCAAGGCTCTTCGCTCCAGTGTGCTTGGTATCCAGCTCCCACGCTTGCTGCAGGACTCTTCCTTTGACATATGGGTGTTGCACACTGGTAGCTGGCTGTCTGAATCCCTTTCTGAGACTTATTTTTTCCATCTCACAGCAGCTCTGTGCACAGAAGCAGCCGAGCCTCAATGTGAGAAAGACATCACAGTCTGCACGTTGACATCACAGCCCTAACGGATGCCTGGGATCTCACTGATTTTTGGACTGTGCTTCAGCTCAGCCGCACATGACATCAGAGCCCCACCCTTTGATACGGATTCGAGTGACATTTCCATGTAATTAGGATAAGTCACCTCCCTGTGCAGCTTTAGGAAAATAAGACTCATCGTCCCCCTTGGCTGAATGGCTCTTTTGTATAAGAGAAAGGCTCCCAGCCTAGGCTGTAGTGACTTTCATCGATGAATCTAACTTGTGTAAAGATGTCACCTACAGTGTGTCCAGAATTCATCTTATTTATGGAGTTGAATGATTCACTTTTCCATTTTTGTATTATCCATTATGGTCTATTTGGGGATGGAGGATGAGATATTTGGTGTAACTTTAGGTTGTCATTTGTTTGAAGTATATGCTCTTCTGCTAATAAAGTATTTTTTTTTACTATAATGAGAGATCTTGTGTTTATTTTGCTAGATTTTACTATTATGCATACTTTTTGTATCCCTGTGTACAGCTTAAGGGTTGTATCTTTCATACTTGCACTCATGTATGCATGCTTTACACATCACTTCTATCTTCAGTGATGTCTCTGCTTTCCCCTCAGGTCCAGAGAGCAGTCCAGCAGGCAGTCCAGCCCCAGCGTGCTCCCAGCAGCAGGTCATCCAGCACAACACCATCACCACCTCCACTACGACTGTAGGGGGCAGCAGTGTGCACGGGCAGGCCAACCACTGCACAGACATTAACCCCATCCACTAGGGACAAAAGACTGTAACCTCAGCTGCAGCCACGAATCCCCCTACCACCACCCATGCTTTCTGAGGGTCGCCAGCTGCACATGCTGCTCCTCATTCTCCATCAAGAAAAACCTCAAAGGCCTGTGAGGCTGTTCTTTATACAGTAGCTACAGTATCTATTTTTATAGACCAATCCTATTAACGCATAAAAGTTTTTTTTTTTATTTGCTCTTTTTAGTCTGCTTTTTTGTGCTTAGTGGAAAGACATTTTTGTTAATTTCATGCACCATTTCAGTGACTTTTTCTGTTGTGTAATGGTACAAAATTGATCACAGTGGTCATGAAACCAGAGGAAAGAGAAACACGCCTCAGACAGTCATCTCTAAAAACAGGTCTTACATCTCTATACGCCCAACGCACTGACTAATGAGTGACCATAAGCTGCGTCACATGTTGACAGCATGTTGAGCATTCACAGCATGTGGAACAAACTGAAAAAAATCTGAATAACTGAGCGGGATGTTGCTATATTTTGATTGTTGTTTAAAGTCAAACTTTGGACACAATGTCTTGAAGACAGGAATATGCAAGCAGGCATAATGATCCTTTTCTTTTCCAAGAAACGTATATGACTGTTAAGAATCTTCCCTGTCAGCAGTATTCTTAAAAAAAAAGCTTTATAATATACAGCATGACAGTGAAAAATACTATATGCTCAAATGGAAGCAATACATGACAGTGTTGATCATTTTTTCTACTGTATGCCCACATTAATGATCAGAATGGCTAAGGACATATGATGCTGTTACAGCGACAGAACTGTACACTGTGATACCAGTGAGGCAGCTCAGCAGCGGAGACCAGCTCCTCCGCTCTCCAGGACCAACTGAAGCTTTTAATCATTGAGGCCTCTTGTGCGTGTTGTGCATTCAGACCAAAATGAAATAACATTTGATTGAGTGTGAGCATAGTTTGGCATATATATATATATATATATATATATATATATATATATATATATATATATATATATATATATATATATATGTGTTTTGTCCTTCTTTCCTGCTGCAGAACAAAGTTCGACATGCATCAAGAAAGAAAACAAAGAAAAGTATGTGAGAGAATATGTATCTTTTTTCCACAACTTGCAATTCCTTAAGAAGAGCAGCTTGTGTTTGTGCTTTCCAAGATGTCACGATGTGCCTGAATCTTCCTTAAAAAAAGTGTTGTTGGCCTACTATATTCAGCAGCTTCTTTTTAATCACCATAATTGTTCCTTTTTTCTTTCCGGCAATCTTTGTTATAGGCTTTCTCACAACTTTTCTCACGTGTAAGGCCAAAACTCCTGTGTTTCTTGCAGGCGACCTTTTCTACGTCCATCTCCTGTCGACCACAAAGCCTCTTTATTGCCTCTTCCATATGACCAGGAATGTCAGTTCACGAGCATGATGACCATAATGCACTGTGTTTTTACAGTAGGATGGATGAAATACATTCCACACACAGGTGGAGTGATCGCAGCGCTGTCTATGCACTTTGTCCTTCTGTCATGACAGAGGGTAGAATAGCCATATTAAGGTCAGAGGTAATTCTCAGAGATTCCCCCTCCCTCCCCGTGTTCACACACCAGCGAGAACATGTAACTATGTTTGGCTTTCTGGAGAGACTGTGCCTGGCTTGTTTCACATGCCTATAGAAAGAATAAGGGAACCTGCAGCTTATATTGTGGGGGACAAATAAGGACCCAGTACCATTTAATTTGTTCTTTTGTGTTCAATTGAAAATATCTTTACCCATAATGGACCACAAGGTGGTTTTGTGAAGGCATTTGATGTGTTCATGTAATTTCTTACCCTTAAAATCTTTGTGTGTGTGTGTGTATATGAGAGATGATGAATATTAGAAAAATCCTTTGGAAAAAGGGCTTTGTTGCACCAACCCTCTGAACTGAAGCTTGCCTTAATTTTGGCTGTTTTTAAAACCCTGTTTAGATCAGACCATTCCAAATTAACCTCGTGCATGTGAAAATATGTTTATGACCTCAGCATACGTTCAACTGGAATACATAGGATTTAAATTTTTGACAGTGGATCCATGTTCATAAAAATGCATCCGTTACTATATAGGCGTACAAAACAAAAAAGGAGCTATGGAAGTACAGTGTGAGTGTGTCCATGTGTGAGAGGTGGAGAACAATTCCTACATATTAATGATGTAATTGTATTATTTTAAATCTAAAACTATAAATATTGTACATAATATTAATTTCTATAATCCTGTACATGTAATGCAACCACCTTTCTTTTTGAAGGGAGAATAAATGTGTGGTACATTTGTAAATAATGTTTGCACTTGTTGCTTTTTCACTGTACGTTGTGGCTCACTCCAGTGCTTAAATACATTGTTGATATGTAACGAACGGATAAATCCATTCTTGCCTGCATATCCTTGTATATTTTTTTTGTTGTTGTCTGTAATTACATTGTCTCCATTTTATTTTGCATTTGTACAGATGTTAAAGTATCACTGCAGTTACATTACGGTATGAAAATAAAGCACTTGTTCTGTAACATTCATTTACGCGACATGATGTCATTGCTTCCGAAACCCATGAAAGTCATATTTCAATCAAAAGATCAACGGCATTTGCTGATGCTTGTCCTTGAAAAATGACTGCTCATTAAATAGTAAGATGCTTTAAAGGTTTAGAATACTCATTAATTATTGAACTGTCTAGACAGCTTGATAGATGCCCGATGAAATAACATGGCAGTTAACTTCAGTACACAAACATCTTTGTTGAATCCTGTCAAAATGCCAAATCACTGCAGATGCAGAAAGCCAATTAAATCTTAGCCACAACAATGAAACAAAGACACAATAAAATATACATCATTGTGTAAGAAATTCATTTCCACTTGCTACTGTGGACACATGCAGAGGGACCGCCATACTTTAAGTAATGAAGACTTTTTCAGGGCTTAAATTCAGATGATCAAGAGGCCAATAATTTAATTTTCAAAGTGCATTTTATGCCTGACTGACAGCTGTTCAAGGAAGCAATGATCTATGGGAGTTGATGGCCAAGCAGGGGCCTGTTTTTGGAGTATAATGACCCCTAGTGTACAATTTCTTCACTTTCCAAGCAAAACATTAACATTAGGCAAAGTCTTCAAGACACATGTGAGTTATAATTTTTTTTGGCTTTATTTCAACTTTTTTTTTCCTTCTCAGGTTAGTTTTCAGAACAGGTTTTGCTTACTCAGTTAAACTTATTGTTAAATAAAGTTTTTTCATTTAATCATATGTTAGTTTCATCATAGTTTTCAGGGGCAGGAGGCTATCCCAGTTGCTACAGGGTAAAAGGCAGACAGGTCACCAGTCTATCACAGGGCCACTACAGACAACCATTCATACCTATGGCCAATTTGGAATTGCCAGTTAAGCTAACACACATCTTTGGACTGTAGGAGGAAGCTGGAGAACCTGGAGAGAACCCATCCATGAACTGGGAGAACATGGAAACGCCACAATTAGCCACTGGATTTGAACCCAGGTCCTCCTTACTCCACCACCCTGCCACTAACAAAAGCGCCTGGTATTCCCACACAGTCTCCAATCGACACACTAAGGGGGCCCGACCCCACTTACGTTCCACGATCAGAGGGTGTGCTCAGGGTGGTATGGCCCTAAGCATCATTTTAGCTTTTTCCTTTTCATGTACTGGGAAGTGCAGCATAATGTAACAATGATTTAAAAAAAAAAATTGGTTGTTTTTCTAATTTAGTGCACTAAATCTCAACTGACTAAACTTTTGTTTCTTTTAGTTAAAGAAAGTTTTGATAACCTTGAAACCCACAAAAATCCTCAAGAAAACGGCTGCCAGTAACACAATCTGATGTTAACTTGAAATAAAGATGCTTTCTTTTATTTCTCCACTTTTAAGGCTTTACAGCACTGTGAAAAAGTTACTGAGCCGCTTCTGACTGTCGGACATTCAAACACAATCTGACTCAAAACAAAGGCAACCTCACAAAATACAAACTTTAAAGGAATTGGATATATTAAAGAAAAGGTCTGTAGAGTGTATTGATAGAAATGCCTCACCCTGAATACCTCCAGCCCTGTTCAATCACTTTGCATCAAAAAAAATGAGAAGAACCTATTACTTCAATACATGAAATTATTTAAAACTTGTATGAAGTGTTTTCTCAGGTTGCCTTTATCAAAGATTCAAAAGTTCAAAGTGTGAAATGTGCACAATAATAACAATAAAAAAACCCCACAAAAATCAGGAATTAGTTAAATGCTTTTTCACTGAACTGCATTTTTGCACTGCCTTCAAAGCTTGTACTGATTTCACACAACATATATTACCTCACACCAATCCCAGGAAAAACAAACATGGACCCCAAAACTTTAGGACTTCAACCTGATTTATCAGACTGAATTGACTCAGTTTTTATTGTTTCTGTCTGCAGCAATTTAGATAATGTATCCAAGCTAAGAGAGTGCATTAGCAGAAATGCATCCACTGCTTTTAAAAAAAAAAAAAAAAAAAAAAAAAAAGGAGCTGCAAAAATGTCCATAACAACAAGCTGATTTATACCGGTTGTGACAATCAGTCTTTAAAATCACCAGTCAGTGCTCAGTGGATTCTCTAAAGTGAAGGTGCTTTGATCAGTTGCAGTTCTCCACCAGTACTTTTCATTTCCAGCCCTGAGTTGACAAGAATCTGTCAATCATATCAAAGGACCTCTCTGGTTGGTCGTAAGGCAGAATGTGCCCTCCTCCTCGTATGATGACCTGCATAAAAAGTGAGAGAACAGTAAGCAGACCTCAAACAGAAACTGAATGCCATGCATTTGTAGATTTTACTTCACAATCTGAAAGAAAACCAAAAAAAACAAAGGCCAGAAAATCTGCTCACCTGGTAAAACTCCCCAACTTGTCGAACATAACCTGCCACCTCTGTGTCACTGGGCTGAACCTTCCAGTGGAAGCGAGGGGCTTTTTTGTACTCGGCAGCCCCGGTCCAGTTCACAGTAGGCAGGAACCTCTCGGTCAGTGGAGCAGCCACAATCACATCCAGCTGACCACTGTACATTAAGACCTGCACAAATACATACATTTTGTATCAGTTAATTGACTCCACCGATATATGACAACAGTCATACAACAAATGTGATTACACACCTGGAACATTAATGTCAGATGACATAGAGAGAGGGGAAAAAAAAGTATATTTACATCTTTGTGGGGTTTTTTGTAATTAATTTTTTTTTTTTTTAAGTCATCGTACTTAGAGAATCAAATCTTTATTGTTTTCAGTAGTTCAATTGTTAGACCAAAACTTCCTTGGGCTGAAAGGACTCTTTGAATGCACGGAGACATGCTCTGCTCTTCTGAGACAACCTCACAGCTGCTCTTTGCTGGAAGGGGTGCATTGCACCATCTCTCTCTTTAAAATACTCCAAAGTTCTCTTTTTTTCCTCCTTGAATTGTCATCAAGCTTTTCTGACTAAGTTCTGGAGACTGCAAGTCATCTTCTCAGCCAGTTTTGTGCTTCACTGACAGGCAAGCCTGATCCTGCATGTAGCACAGTGCCTGCTCTGATTCAGGATTCAACTGTGTTTTGTTTTGGGTTTTTTTTTAGTGTGTCACCGATCTTCCTGTATTCTTTTCATCTCCGTTAAGTCTCACAACTAGATTTTTCATATGCTCAACCTCCAATTCTTTGTGCACATGGAACCATAAACCACATATAAAGATAAGGATCACTATAATATTATGGTCTGGTATGTATGGGGCATTTTATAGCCATGCTAATGCAATCAGGTTAACTGGAAATGACAGCTGTATACGACATTGATTCAGTGATGGCAGTTTTCCTAAAGGTGTTTCAGAGATCAACAGTGTAATCACAAACTGTTGCATTAAGTTGTCTTTTTGAGGATTGTAATTTAAGTATAGTCTTTCTAAAGGATTAATAGGAAACGGTCTACTTGGCAGTTCAGAAATAAGCCAGATAAAAATGCTTGTTTTATACTCTGCATTTAAAAAAAGATTATGAGCAAAATGCAGGATAATCCTGCACTTCTCACCCTGTAGTTGTCCATTAGCACCCCCAGCCATGGTTTGATGCTCTTCATGACATCCTGCAGGAGGTGCTTCTCCACTTCGGAGCCGTCGTGGAACGTCAGGTTGCCCACATGGATGGCACGCCGCACCTCTGGCAGGGTCACAAACTGGGAGAAGTACTCCTGGTCCTCAGGCTCCTGAGGCACACAGAAAGGAAATTGGTGAGTTCTTTAAACTGCTAAAAGCAACGACAGATTTAGTTGTATATTTAAAAAGCCAAACACTTCAGGGGGCTGAGTACCTGACATGTCAGGTAATTGAAGTAGTTGGTGCAACCTGTTGCATTTTGGAAGAAGGAGGGATACGGATCCACGTCGCCATTCAGCAAACGATCAAAAACCTGAAGTGAGGTGATTGAACAGTCAGCTCCATCTTGTACCAAGTGTGTTTTTGGATTTTTTTTTTTTTAAAAAAACAAAACATTTTTAATCTTTCAGAAAGACGCTAAACAAATGAATGAAATGGGGAAAAAAAGGCATCTGTAACATGCACGCCTCGAACAATTAGAAAAGTAACGCAAATGTAGATGGTAAATAACTTCAACTTATGTTTTTAGAAATTTAACATTTCTTACCCGAAAAGCCTCCACCCACTTCTGCTGCTGAATGAACTGAACTCCAAGGTCTGTCTGCTGGTCGACGTACTGTTTTTGGAGTTCATCTATCATTCCCGTTTGATACAGGAACTCACCATAACCACCCAGCATCTGACATGGAAAAGCAGCAAAAATCACTGTACTGTTGCCTTTACACACTTACACATAACAGGCAACAACATCAAACAGGAGAGAAATGGAAGACAACCCAACAGTTTGGAAATGAAAGTGAAAGGTCAGTAAGTCAGTTATATTACATGAATATATTTGGACTTGTTTGAATGACATGTTTAGATTATATTATAAAGGAAAAACGTGCAAGTCAGTGAATCTTGTCATAAAATGGATGCGTTAATATAGAACTACTTCAAAGCCAAGTCCAGACTTCATCCACGAGATTTTCCTGATAGTTGCAGTCTGGGCCACACATACATCCAAGCCTTTGGTAAACTTTGCTTTCTTTCCTTCTACCTACCCTCATTCACTGCAGCAGCCACAAACTCCTAAGATTAGTGTTTGATTTTGTTTGTTAATCCAATATTCAGTTCACTAAATAAACCACATTCCCAGGCTCCAATTCTTTCTACCATAGCCGTGATCATGTCCTCTAAAAACTCTGCTAGGCTGTTCCTGACTGAACCATCAGCTGCGTTGGCATTATGCAAATAAAAATTGCAACACACTTACTTAAGTTCTAAATGCGATTCCTGCCTGAACAAGTTTCAGGTTAAGTGTGTCTTATGAATCAAACATTAGCGCTTTCAGGAATGATCTTTGGACAGAGTTTATGTCTAACTCTAAGAACATTCCTCTGCATACGCACCAGTTCTGGATCACAGAGTCCATCACCAATAGCCATCCCCTTGAAGTTGATTTTCACCTTGGCAGTAGGGTTGTTTTTATGAATGTAGTAAGAAATGGCCGGAACATACTTTCCTGCATATGACTGCACAGAGAAAATATTACACAGTGAGCAGGCTATCTTAACAAAGTAAGCCATTTGTATCTGTTGTCAGTTGCTTTTAAGATTTCATTACATCTGGCAAAAAGGGTTTCAAGTTATTAGCATGTATATAAGCATATATCTGCTAGCCATTTTTATAATCCTCTTGCTGTGTGTAAATAGCCACTTGTGTCACATTGCTATGTGAAGTGTGCAGAGAAAAGTATTTTGCAAAGTTTAAAACTGAAAACTCACCTCTCCGGTTGCATAGAACTCATTGGACTGATATTCGGGAAAGATCTGGAAGAACTGTGTCAAAGCACTTTTAAAGGAAGAGATGAGAATAAGAAAACGGCTTAGTAATAAGACTCAAATGAAATGAATCTATGAGAGTTAGATGGTCATATTTTTACCTGTACAGATCTCTGCCAACATCATCCTGGTTCTGAGCAAATCCTCCATCATCTTCTGTGAAGCTGAAACCTGTTCCAACCTAACAACAACAACAACACACTTCCTCAATCCTCGGAAACTCTGAGTGAAAAGTGACATTTTACGTAATGTTGCTTTTTTTTTATGTGAGGATAAATCAGATATACGTACTGGATTATCAATGTACAAAACTGAATATCTGGCTGTCCAGGCATAATCCCTCAGTCCGACTGTAGAGACAGAAAAAGTAAACTAAATAAATAGGCTTTAACGACCTGGGAGTGCTGCTGCTAATCAGTTTTTACCTGTCAAGTTCTTGTACACCACATACGGTCCATGTTCCACAAAGAGACCGAACATGGATGTGCCACCAGGCCCACCTTGCAGCCAGAGCAGGACTGGAGCTTTCTCCTGGCTTGCCTGTCAGTCAGATCAGAGCAAGGACAAGGTTTAAGATCTTAGCACCACCTTGTGGATTATAACTGCACTTGACTTGGCCAGTTCTTTCAAGGGATGTAAAACAGGGCTTGTTCACACTTAACCTGATTTAAATGTAGCCCATATCCCCTCAAAGATCATTTTCTTGTGCACCTTAGGACTGTTTCCAGCCCGGCTACTATATTGCTTGCCTTGCACTGTGCTCCACAATGTACTTTAAACATGCACAGACAGGAAACACCAACTTCTGTTTCAAGTATACTCAAATTTCAGGTTGAGGATCACCTACTGATGAGAGCTGGTTCTTTGGCTATAACCAAGCATTTTTCCTTTCAAGAGACTACAGTTTCCAAGCCTGGAGGCAGAGCATCAGGGAACAAGCACAACCAGAAGCATGCTTGTTATTTTTTCTATTGCAACATCCAGAGACATCTTCGGGAGAACAGTGGGGTTTACTTGAACTGTGATGAATGTCATATGCCGGCACAGAATGCAGGCTAGGCAAACAATCCTCACTCAAAACCAGCTCTTGTTGGCAGATCTGCCTCTGTCCTACCTCGCCCGCTTTCCCAAAGAGAAAATCAGGCTTTAGTATCATTGTTTAAACACACAGGTGGAAAAGGACAGAGCAGAATCTAAAAATAGCATCTGTTCTGTAAGCAACCCAGAGGTGCACATGATTATAATCTTGAAGGTTTTTGATTTTTTATGGGGCAATTTCTCAAACTTTCTGATCCCGCCCCTTATATATTACAGTTGTATTGAGAAGTTTACATACACTCATCATGGGCATGAGTATCATGGTAAATTGGGATTTTTTTTTAATGATTTCTTTGAACCGTTCCTTTTCCAGGGTGGAATAATTGTACAGCACACATCTTTAATAACTTTAAAAAAACAAGAATTGGCTGCACATGTTTGAATTTATTTTTGATTTTCTCCAATTCACAGGATCAAAAGTATATATATATATATATATATATATATATATATATATATATATATATATATATATATATATATAGAGGTTCAAATATACACATACACCCCTACTAATATTTGGTTAAATGTCCCTTAGCAAGTTACAACTCGACTAGACGTTTTTGGTTGCCATTAACAAGTTTCTGGCATAATTTTGGCTGGATATTTGACCCCTCTTCTTAGCGAAATTGGAAAATGGAGTTCATTTAAATTGGTCAGTTTCCTGTCATGGACCCAGATTTTAAGTGCAATTAAGTCCAGTTTTCAGTAGGGTTGAGGTTTGGGCTTGGGAAGACCATTCCAGAAGCTTAATGTTGGCTGGTGTTGCAGCTGTTTCCAGTTCATGTCAGGCTTGAGCCCTGGTGGTTCCTGGGTTGCTTTTGAACATCTTAACTAATTTTCTCTCACCTGAGGGTGACAGATTGAGTCTTCTTCCAGACTTTGGCAAAGTGGTGACAGATCTGAATAACTTGTACTAACGTATAATGTTTAAACTGATGATCTTGGAATATGCTTTTTTAGAAATGCCTCGAAGACAACTTGTGTAAATCTACAGTTCTCCTGCTCCGATCTTCACTGAGTTTCCCATCATTCTGAGTATTGGTCAATCCAGTGAGTGCTTTCAAACAAACAAACAAAAAGAGAAACTACCAGTCGTACTCAATCATGATCACTAATGAGAAGTTAATAGGCCTTGGCCCTGTCAAGTTAAAAAAGCATCAACCTTCAGCACCATTTATTAAAGGATTTAAGTGAGTGTATGTATATATTTGAGCCTGCATGTATAATTTGAATCCTGTGTAGATTAATCAAAATCAAAAATAATTCCAAACTTGTGCACCCAGTTCTTGTTTTTAAAGTTATTAAAGCTATATACTGTACAATTATTCCACCTTGGAAAACAGACAGTTCAAAGAAATTAAAAACCCAAAATTACCATGACATTCATGCCCATGATTAGTGCCTGCAAACTTCTGACAACAACTGTATATGAGTCCACAGCAAACAGCAGTAACAAAGTTGTTTAAAACATTTTCAATACAACAGTTGCCTGAGGCTTTTTAGTAAAACAAATATTCTTAAAGATTCAAACTTCATTTTGCTGTTATTAAACGTGTGCATGTCCACTGCTCTTCAGCATTGTTATAGATGTTAATGATTTATAGACATCATAAAAAGGCTCAAATACAGTTTGAAAAATAGTCACCCTCTCTTCCTGTAAGATTATTGATTAAAGATTCAACAAAAGAGAACCTTGGCATTCCTGGCTGCAGCTGACTAAATATACACAGTGTAATCACAGCTCACTGCGGGACTAACGATAAAGTTGAGTTTCAGAACCAGGACACAGATTTGATCCTAAAACCTCTCTGTCCTCTCAGTGATCTCCTGTCAAAAGGCAGAAACAACAGTAATTTGTAAATCTGGGAAGCCCCTGCTGTAAAGAAGAAGCTGGGCCTACCATGTGTGCGGGGAAGAACCAAAAGAAGAGGTTGCTGTTGTATTTTTTGTTGACTGTGAGATATCCAGCATAACTCTTGACTGACTTATCGCCTCCTGGCAGGTCTCCTACCAGACTCAGCTTCCTAGCTGTAAGAACAAGATATCACCACACTGTGCCCATGCAGCACAAAAAGCACGAAGCCCATTTGTAATACACTATTTAATGGTACTGAAAGTGTAGTTTTACCTTCATCTATGGCGCCCTTCTCTAGATAAGGAGTGAGAAAAGAGGGGAGCCGGGGTCGACTCCATTCAGGCCGCTGACACGCTGAGATTTCCGGCAGAAAAACGACGAGCACCTCATGGAGGCGGCGGAGTCCAGACAGGCCCACAGCAAGAGGACACCCAGAGTATCTCTCAGCAGCCTGACAATATTTATAAAATAGATATCACAATACGTGCCTGGCAAACGATGCGTGAACACCCCCCAAAACTCAAATAATAGCAAAATAGCTCGCCAAATAGAAGAAGTAGGGAGAAAAAATAATTTTCATTTTTTTAAAAACTCACCTCATTGTTGCAGACACCGGCAACAGGACAAATTTCACCTTCAACCAAAGAGCTGAGAGCAGGGGGGCTAGCAAAAACCGGCTCCCAGTAAACTGTGATCACATGATCGACTCTGTGCAGGTCACATGAGACAGTGGATCACGTGCTCGAGGTTGTTTAAGCAGCCCTCAGTCGTGTCTATCAGGTGACTCCCGTAGTTTGTTGTCTTCATGGCCACATGGGTCATTAGACCAACAGTCTTATTTTCAAATCTGAGTCTTAATCACGGACTCTGTTTTCTGTTAGTCACTTTATTGTTAAGCACTACAATCCCCAACTTTATAAAGAAACACTAATTGCCACTTTTAAACTTATAAGAAAAATAATTTCCTCAATAAGTTCTTAAGTTTGGTAATACTTTATACGTTTCTCAAAAAAAAAAAGAAAGAAAAGAAAAGAAAAGAAAAGAAAAGAAAAGAAAAGAAAAGAAAAGCTCCCCCTAGAAAAGTCATATGCCACCACTCTAGCACCCCCAAGAAAATAGCTTGTGTCTGTGTATGTTGAGAACTGAAAGAACAAATGATCCTTAATAGCACCCTCAGTGAAATGCTTAGCCCCCCCTTAGCACCTGCAGAAAAATATTTCTGGAGCCGCCACTGATTAGTTTAATACTGTAGATTTTCAGGTGGTGGCAACAGACCATTGCTCTCTCCTCATCCTCCCGACTGACTTTTAGACAAGCACTTGTGTTAGTGGGGTTAGGTTAAGTGGTGATTCTAAATTGTCCATAGGTGTGAATGTGAGTGTGAATAGTTGTCTGTCTCTCTGTGTTAGCCCTGCAACAGGCTGGACGTACCCTGCCTCTCGCCCTATGGCAGCTGGGATAGGCTCCACCCCATCCCCCACGACCCTCAACAGGATAAACGGAAGAGAATGGATGGATGGGCTCTGGCAGGTGTTCTCATGTTCCTCCACAAACAAAGGAGCACTTACCAGTCCTGCTGTTGAGCTGAAGCCCTTCTACAGCCCTGCCCAGCTCTCACGTGTAACAGCTGGTCTCCTGGTATCTCCTCTATGCTCTGGAGGCTGTGCTTGGAGACACAGCAAACTTCTTGTGATGGCACATATGGATGTGTCATCCTGGAGGAGCTGGACTACTTCTGCAACCTGAATGGGCTGCAGGTGCCATTTTGTGCTAACAAAAAGAAAAACTAGAAAAAAACAAAATTCAGTCTGAAGGGAAAAGGAGAGAGCGATAGTCTGGAATTCCCTGGGGCACCTGCTGCCACTAGAAGGAAGTAATTAGAGTAATTATAAATTTTCTCCAAGGCATTTGTAATTTTTCCGCTTTAGAAAACCAACAAATACTGCCCTGCTTAACGCTATATTATTTGGTATCTGAAACAGGGACACTACATGACTCCTTTGGTTTTGTTTCTCACTTGCTCCTGGGAGGTGCATGGAGCTGATACAAAGTGAAAGTGACAGGCACCTGAGCTGACTGTGATAGGCACCTGCCAATCAAATCTCAAACAGTTTTTGACTATTCCACAGCTTAGGGAATGCACATCGTTTTAAGGATGTTGATGTTTTTGGCTTTTGCTGAATTGAGCCGCACAGTTAGCAACCACTTCTGTGGAGGAGACCAACCCAGAGGTACAAGACTCGAACACTATGCAAGTCTATTGGGATTATGATGTTGCTCCTCATATGTTGGGCTGTTTACTATCATAGATGAGGTGCTGAAATGTGTGTCAGTACCCTGTGAACTAAAATCACTGACATCTTTACTATTGATTAATCATTGCTTTATTATTAAATATTAGTGTTGTATTTACCCTGTGTTGCGCCATAAAGAAAAAAAATGGCATCATGGCAATGTAGCAGTGAGCCGGCATACATAGTACCAATGACATGCACTCAGACATGCAACTCTGATGCAGTTTTGTTTGTGTATGTGTGTGAATGACTGCTGATTTTGCCGGCAGTGCTGTAACAAAGGAAATGAAGAAGCAGCACAGCTGGGAAGGGAAAATGTGGACATGGGTGAAAAGGTAAATGCAGGAACTGCAGCACACACTTTCTTTCCTCATACACACCTTATCATTAGCTGGTTGCAATTCTGGCCAGTCTTTAAAATGTCTTCGTAAGAAGCAGATGATGAGATTTGTCCTGAGGCAGTTTGGGCGTGATTACCCTTTGCTTTTTTTTGGCATTTTTACATTTACTTTGTTTCATTTCATTTAATTTTTTGCTTACAGTGTGCCCATAATTCAATCTGTAAGTGCAACCACAAAATGCACACAGCTGTTTCAAACCACCTTTTAATATTGTGTGAAAAACATTTATTTCTTTGGACTATCTATCTATCTATCTATCGCACCAGCAGATGGCGCACACGCACTGCGGTCGCCATGGCTGTTTTATCATAACATGAAAATTTGCGTTGCTAGTTCTGGAATAATGTAGTTTAGCCATTTGGGCCTTTGCGTTAATTAAGTGACTGCATTTTGAGGATAAACGTTCCGTCTGCCGAACATTCTGCAAGCAGAGCTGAAGTCTGCTGTCTCGGGCTTGTTTTTGCCTGTCAGGATTGCTTACATCTGGCAGTCCAAAAACTTTCACTTTAAGAAGGCGCGTCTAGGCTGCGGTGTAGTGTGTTTATTACGATCCTTAAAGTGGCACATGGAGAACCGTAGCTGATTTCTGCGCGGCACAACAATGTACACCTACAGATTCTGTGCAATGTGAGGAAATGCTTTGACGAAACCGATCCACGGAGCATGTTTCTGTAGCTTGTCTTATTATTATAATTTTTTTTTTTTAAATCCGTGGTGGCTACTGCACCCACGGCGTATGCGGCAGCGTGAACTCCTCACCAAGGCGCACAACGAGGCGAAGGAAAGGATCAGCAGATTCCAGCGGACGGACGGACGGAGGTGGTGGGCTCGGTATCCAACGAGACATGAAATGATCACCAGTCAGCCGACAAAGGTGAAGCACACTGGAGCGTGAATGAAATGGAGGCACCGCCAGGGACGAGCTGCTGTGAGCCCACCTTGGCCAAACAGGACTAACCGAGTCGTGAAAGTGATTGGGATGGCAGCATCCAGCAACTCAAGCCTCTCAGGTTCATCTGTGTCCTCTGGTAAGAGTTGACCCCCCCCCCCAACGTAACAGACACCGAGGCATTGCACTAAATGAATATGATAATAGGATGGAGTTTCTTTTTGAGAAGTTTATCACGCTTAAGTTTGTTTTGAATCAAACTTTTTTGAATTGTTTTTTATAAAGCCAACATCGTAAACACGTGCACCATCTTCATATTCATTAATCTGTCTCACAGATGCCTTTCACCAAAGTCTCTTGAGGTGGCGGCTGTAATAATATAGAAAAACTCCATACATTCTAGCTGGATGCAGCTGTGACTGTATGGGATGTGAATTGGAGAGAAAGGAAAGTCCTTCATGTGCATAAGGATTATAAGGTCGTGAGATGCAGTCAATGTGACGCTTGGTTTTGGATGTTATCCTTACGTTGCCAATCATTTCCATAATTCCACTATTGACTTTCCACTTGGCTGTCTTCAGTGATTATCTTTGGCCCCTGTAGTCTACCATTTTCCAACATGAAACAGCACCAGGCTGAGGTGTTTAGTGACACACACACAAAAAAGAATCTAATATGCTACGGTTGAGTGATACAATACAGCTCAAATTTCTTCAGTTTGCACAAAACTCCAGCCAAATCCCCTTTGCATAAACAAAGGTATAGCTCAGTGGTTAGCACATATTATATATTTGGTAAAGTGTCATTTTTGTGGTTCGGTTTTCACAGAAGGAGAAACAGACTGTTTGTCAGCAGCTGCTCAAATAAACCATGAAAATGCAGCAGGAGCCGCAGAACGCTTTCTCTGCGTACAGCCCATTCTGTGCTGATAAAGAGCGTTGTTCATGTTTGCCAGGGTATAAAGTACAAACTCCAATATCACAACACTGTTTGATGTGGAAGCCCCACCAACAACCGAGAGTGTGCAGCAAGGGGAGAGGCTGTTTATAACACCGAGGCTCTGCTTGTGTGATTTAATGTTTGGACTGTAAAGTCAGATCTAGAAAATGTGCAAAAACACAAAACACAAAAAACACAAAAAAAAGAAAGAAAAAGAGTCAAATTCAACATTGCTTGGATGGAATTTATTTAATTTATGGCAAGATGAGGACATTCCATGAAGTGTTTGTTTTACTTTCTCACTGTCTCTGCATCCTGACCACACCACGCCACACAGCAGCGCCACATTTCCCAAGGTACTGCCCAGTGGGAGGGACAGACATTCGTTTCCAAGCTGATATAGCCTGGGGTAACCACAGGCTTCACAAAGCATTATCTCATGTGTGCGTTTCAGAAAGAAGTGGATTTACTGTTTGACCGCTGCTGCTTTAAGAGGAAAGTCTCTTCTTTCTGTGGCATTGGAGGGTTGTCATTATTGTTGGGCTCTCAATATAATTATCAGAGGTTACAAGCTGCACTGTTGCCAGGGATGGAGTGGTTGTCGCAAGGGTATTATTATTTTCATGCAGTGCTCTTTGGCAGCCAGATGCAACATTTGAATAATCTTGTCTATGAGGCATATGACTGAAAAATGAATCGCTGTTAAATTTCAGCTCCATATTAGGTCTTCTGTCCTTGCCGCAAACAAGCTGTTATTTGGCAAAGTCTATCGGATTTGTAGGTATGAACACTTAAAGTGTAACTGATGGCAAGTTTTTGTGTACTGATGTTTCGAAACAAAGAAAAAGATAACTGCACCGTCTGGAAAATATCTAAACAAAAAATAAAAAGGGTATATTATACACATTCTGTTCAACTGAATCCTTAATACACACAGTATAAATATAGCCAGTATTCTTTTAAAGTTAATTATAGTGACAGACAACCAAAAGGATTGCAGCATGATTGCAACATTTAGGTTGCAATCTCATCCTTTCCCTGGAAACATATCTTCTGGCTTTCTGTCTAAACTGGGGAGATTCCTACACATTCTTGGCGTGGTTAGGCATGGGAGCATGTAACTGTACTAGCATCACGCCATTTGGCAGACTGCTTCAGGAAATTAGGCTTTGAAAATATTTTGTGAGGGCTCCAGAATGAGAGTATGCCTTCAGATTCAGCCTTAAATGATAAATTTGGTCAGGGAGGCAGACATATCGCCGTACATTACAGAGAGGCTGTCTGCTCAACACCATTCTGCACGTTTCTTACGAGTGCTTTAGTTGACTTCAAAAAACTTCCATTCCTTTTTCTTTCTTTTTTGCAGGACTAGATTTTTTGTCATGTTCTGCAGAAATTACCTGCATGTTTTATAGCATTAGTGAGGGGCCATGTTCGTCCCACTAGCATTCACATTCTGCACAGCAGTCTAACAGAAATGTCAAAATCAGGTTACCAAATTTTGTTTTTCCCTCTTTAAACTCACCTACAGTTCTGTTTAACAGCCAGCTTCTCCCTGAGGGTGTCTGTGTCAGCAGCACACACACACACTCCACAGAGAGAGAGACACACTTCTACCTGTCACATATTATTTGGTCAGCTAGGACTGTGTTGAGATACTTGTTTTGGATCACTGTAACACACAGATGGTCTCCCTGCTGCAGCTCTGATGAATCCCACTGACATGCTTGTGTGTGCAAGTATTTGCGTGTGGTACGCACACTTGGAGTTCTTCTCTAGAATGTGTTGTTTCTTTCCATTTATGTGTGTGGATACATCTCAAACCTGTAACTAAAACTTCAAAGTATCCCCCTCCCCCCTCCTAGACGGTCAGCATTGAAATTATTTTTCACACAGAAAATCTGATGGTATTTGAAAATGTAGAAGATATTTGAAGGATTTGAAATGAAGGGCTCCTACTGCCAGCACAAGACCTTGAAAGGGTTGAACACAAGCTAAAAGCACTTATGTACTGTTGGTACATAATTTGCTGGACAAAGACACAATTTTTGTAGTCTCGCCTCTGTATATCAGCACAGTGTAAATCAGACAATCGATATGTGATTGAAGTGCGGACTTTTTGCTTTAATTCAAAAAAAGTTTTGCATTAACTGTTTAGGAATTCTAGCCATACACAGTCGGCCATTTTCAGTGACTCAAAAGTAATCGGACAGCTGACTGACAAGAATTTTCATGGCCAGGTGAGAAGTGTTCACTTGTTATTTAATGAAACTTGAAGGAGACATAATATCTGAAGTTGATTCAGTGTTGAGTTTATATTTTCTGGCTTTTCATGGTAATTATAGATGTGAGACACAAAGAGATGTCAGTGCAAGTGAGTGAGGCCATCATTAAGTCCTCAAAAACTAAACAAGCCTATCAGAGAGGTAGCAGAGATTTTAGGAGTGGCCAAATCAACAGTCTGATACTTCCTTAAAAAAGGATGAATGCACTGACCAGCTCAGCAACAGCAAAGGGCCTGAAAGACCACAGAAGACAAATAAATTGCATGGTGACAGAATTATTTCCGTGGTTAAGAAAAACAATTTCTCAACATCTAACCAAATCAAGGGCTCTCTTGAGGAGGCAGAAGTATTATTGTCAAAGTCTATGATCAAGAGATGCCTTCATGGATGTAAATACAGAGACTTTACAACAACAAGGTGCAAACCACTGGTTACACTCAAGAACAGGACGGCTAGATTTGCCAGAAAACATCTAAAAGAGCGTGAGCATTTCTGGAAAAAAAAAAAAAATCTCTGGACAGATGAAACCAAGATGAACTTGTGCCACAGTGATGGGAAGAGAAAAGTATGGGAAATGAGAGAAACGGATCATGATCCAAAGCATACCACATCATCTGGCAAACGTGGTGGAGGCAATGTTTTGGCATGGGCATGTGTGACTGCCAGTGGAAGTGGGTCACTAGTTTTTATTGATGATGTGACTCCTGAAGGACTGTACTCTCTGCTCACATTCAGCCAAATGCTGTAAAACTGACTGGACAGTGCTTCACAGTGCAAATAGATGACACAAAGCAAACTGCACTAGCGACCCAAGAGTTTCTCAAAGTAGTGAAATGTGATATTCTTCAATATCCAAGTCAGTCACATGACTTCACTCCAATAGAGCATGCTTTTCATTTGCTGAAGCCAAATTTGATAGCAGAAAGACCCATAAACAGGCAGTAACTGAAGGTGGCTGCAGTAAAGACCTGGCAGAGCCTCCCAGTGAAAGAAACACAGCATTTGGTGATGTCCATTGGTACTAGAGTTTAGGCAGTTATTGGCTGCAAAGGATTTTCATGCAAGTATTACAAACAATCCTTCTATTTAAAATAATTTTAGTTTGCCCAATTACATTTGAGCCCCTGAAATTTTTTTTTTGTAAAACCCCTTAAATTAAATCTGAAAGTCTGTGCTTCAATCACATGTTGATTGCCTGATTTAAAGCCCACTGTGGTGACCTGACAGTAAGTGCAAGATATGACAGTAAAAGCACAGAACATGACTGTAGAGGTGACTTTGGGAAGAAAAAAAAAAATCAGATTTTAAGATGTCTGCATGTAAGGTAGGTGACAGCTGTGCCCCTTGCCAGTGAAATTACAGGCCCCCATATTACCTCTGTTCAATATCCATAGGCTGCAGATACAACCCCAGAAATGCAGTATTACATTGCCTGTTGTGAAACATCCCATCAAACACTCATGTGTTGGTCTTGTTCCTGCTTGTAATCGCTGTTTTTGTGTCAGCTTTACTGTTGACAGCAACAATGAGAATTCTGCACAGAAATCTCACCTTAAAATGCTCCAAAGTTGCTGCTGTCAGCCATGCATTCAATATATTTCAACACAAGTCATTGTTCTATGTGCTGAAGCGGAATATTTTTTTTACATGTGCACAGACTGTAGAGCGGACGTTATCTCAGGGGATAAAAGTCTTAGCTTGATCTTTATTCATCACAAATTCTCTTTGTCATCGAAGCAAACACCCGCCGGTAATTATTTTATTGAATGCTTCTGACTTGGTGAGTAATGGAGGGCAGCGCAATTAATAGCTGTTTCTTCAGGGGGAAGAACCCTCTGGCTGCTCCAGAATTTTAAAATTCTCCCTGATCATCATCAGACAGGCACCACACAAACTCAGAGCCACTTAGAAATTCTTTTTGATGTTTTTGGGGTGTTTATGTGCATGTGCGAGCTTGCATATACACATATGTGTGAGTCCGTGTGCGTGCGTCTGAGCGACTGGGTAGGTATTTGCACATATGTGTATATTTGTGCAAGTGTGTGCCGGTGTTTGCATCTGAACCAGCACTTAAGAGCTCCCTTTTTGTAGCAGAAACTGCTGCAGAATTCCAGGCCGAAATGCCATTCGTCATTATTAAGAATTAGATTGAAAAGAGAATATTTGGCAGCCCACCAGATGAAATCACATTCTTTAAATAAGCCGCAGTGGAATAAATCTTTCAGGCTGTTGCCAGTGCAGTACGCAGTGACAAAGCGTCAGTGTTGGAACAATACATTTTCCAAGGCAGCTTAGCCACACATCAGCAAATGGAGCCTGAAGGCTATTTGGTTGTATTTGAAGGCAGACGCTCTGTGAAGGGCTTCAGCAACAAAATTTATTGGGGTCTGGTTTATGTATTTGTTTTTCTTTTTTGTCCTTTACATATTTATTCAGCTGTTAACTGTATGTACCTGTCTTGTTTGTGTGCTGTAATAAACCAGGCTCTTTGCACAGTAACTGTGCTATTATGATGAGGTGCAATGACAAGCCTTTTCATTTTATTTGAAAACGATGCACCCAGCCTCCAGTCAAACTCCTGCTGCTTCTGCTTGCAGAGAAAACAGCGTGAAGGAAGCACGCCGACTGCCTGCTTTTCAAGTGCTGTCAGACGAAAATAAAACAGGAGTACACAGATGTTAGCGAAACAGTTTTAACACTCATGCAGTTCATGTGATTAAAGACTTTCAGTTTAGCTGCCTGGACCTCAGTGCCCATATCCAACAAGTGCTCACTGGTTTTCATTATCTGATTCCCATCCCCATCTGAGGTGTGTTTTATGACTCCTTCCTTGCCAGAGGGGTGTGGTGCAGATCTGCTGATGAGTACAAAGGAATGCTTTACATGAAGCATGTATCATCTGGGCACAGTCAGTTAAATCTCTCTCTGGCACTGGGAGTGGCATTAGCAGCTACTTTGCACATGTGGTATAGTGTCTAATCTGCCTGCGTGATAGCTGTAGGCCACCATGGTTAATACTGTCATGGTGTGTATACTGGTATGCTGATCATCCTGGGCATTCAGCAACTTTTAAGCATGCAACAAAATGTTCCTTCTAGGAGAAGGAAACCTCAGAAGAAATTCCTGTTTAACTCTAAGCAGAAAATGTGTTTTATCTGACTGTAAAAGCTGCAATGCAATAGATCAAAAGCTTGTAACCTAATAAAAAATAACAAATATTTGAGTTTGAAGGTTGAATCTTGACGTGACTTAAAAATCTCCACCCTGAGGTCTGATTTGTTTGGCATTTTGCCAGATTGCTCAGCGAGGCATGACTCAAAACAGCAAATTAATATTAACATTGATTGAGAAATTAGTTTCTACATTATGAGTGCTCTACGTTGAAAAAACAAAACAAAACAGATTCCACACAAATTATTTACCTATATTACTTTTACTATATTTTACAGATTTTTGTGCCGTTTAAGACAGTTCAGCATGAAGAATGGTGTTATTTGGGGTGTAGATCCACAGCACTTTATGTAGATTAGAAATTCTTACAGTGTATATTATTAGTAACAGTATGTTGCTGTACTGAGATTTGGCCACATTTGAACTAATTTAGCAACACTTTCTCAGAAGTATTACAAGTCATTACTTTACCCAGTAGGAGTTGCAGTAAATTATGACTTGCTACAGAGACTTTACTCCATCTCCTCGGAAACTTTTCCTAAGCTAATGTAACACCGGACTCCATAATCATAACTCAGCCACCACATTTCCCCATGGGGAGGGTTCTTGCTGTGTGTAGTGAGGATTCAAACTGTTATTTACTTCTGCTAATTTTGATTGGCATGTTTGTAGTCTTACCTCAGAGCAGAGGTGTAACGCTATCGGGAACCCTGCTGATGGTTAATATAGATCAGGTGCGTGCCGGCACAATGTTTAGCAAGAGGACATGGGTGCATATTGACTGTCCTTGAAGCGCAGGCACTGATTAGAATTGTATTCGCTGGTGCGTCTCAAGAGGCAGCTGCGCAGCATGGAGCCATATGCATAATTATCACAGAGAGATAAACAACAGTGACATAACCACAGTAAAGGGTGCACACTCAGCCCACTGGGAAAAGGCTAGAAATTGAGAGAAAATGGGACAGTTTATTAACACTATCATGAGTTTGTAACAAAATCCTGTTTTATTTTTGTGTTTTACAGACCCTGAGGATTACCAGCCACCCATATGGAAGTCCTATTGTGAGTAATTAATTAATTTTTATATGCTGATTAGCAGTGCCTTTACCTCACTTTGCCTTTGGTGCTCTTCTTTATTCCTGGGCCACATTTTACATTCCACATGTTTTCCGTCCTCTGAAGAATTAAGTTTAGTTTTGCGTAACAAAATTAGATGCACTGCAGGTTTCAAGAGGGTATGCACACTTACTTAAAAGGCACACACTGAGACACACTCACCCACTGAATTGATTCACACAAGCGCAAATGCAAAGCAGTCGTATTCCTGCTCTCTGAGTAAAATAGGTTACCAGCAGCTGGAAAATAGGATTTTCTACCTGCAAAAGAGCCTCAGTTAAAATGGGGTCCTCTGAACACCCACCTCATTATGCAGTGTTTTTACCATGTGGGAGGAAATGGGTTGGGTCCTCAGAATAGAGGTAATGCATTTATTGAAGCAGAGCAGAAATTGTTTCAGCTGGGGAACATGTCTGTCCTACATTTTGCTTAACTAATTACAATTTATAGCTTTTTAAAATAACTCTCCCTGTAATTAAATGTCTAGTCTGTATAATTTTACATTAATGCTGCTCCCGTCTGACTCCCATGGTCCTATGTTGAGGTATTTTTAGATTCTCTCTGTCAGAGGAATGGATGATGTCCAGATCTTGCTGGTTGGCTTAAGTCAGCCTGACAAAACCTGAAAATTCACAGTCAGGAGTTCCTTCCCCTGCCTGGAGAATCTGCTGCAGTGAAGACTTCGCTCAGCCTCACACAGCACTTTCTTAGCCCTGCTTGTCAGTTGTGAGGACACTGGAGTGAAGTAGTCATCCACACGCAAGGTTGCCAAACTATGGGATTGACTGCATTACAAGAAAAACAGGGGCCAGAGTATTCTTTTTGTTATCATGGTTATTTTTTTTTTGGAGTCTGGTTTGGTAAAAGGGAAAGTGCCGATCCTAGACTCATAATGGATTAAAAATTGGACAGAGAGAAAGAAGTGGTGGCTCTTCTGTTGTGGCAATATTTCTGTCCTGACAGGCATCCAGCTCTGGGACAAAGCAAACACGCTGGCACTGTTTTGACTGCTCACTTTTTTAACAGCTAATTGAATGTACTATTTCTGGGAGGCTGCTGAGATGTTTGTGCTGATTAAATCCCCAAATTTCTCATTTCCGCTTTCCCTTTCCTAATCTGTTTCACTAATAACAATTAATATATTGAATACATTGCACCATGTGTGTATAACCGTGCCTGTCTTTTGAAGTTGAAAGAAATATATGGCGTTATAAGAGCGCATTAGGTAAACAGGTCTTCATGCAAATGTATTTCAGATATATGACTGTGTAAAACACTCACTGTTAAACACTGCATACAAAAGCTAATGGCTTCTTATGTACCTGTTACATCTGCTCTCTGAGCAGCGGTTAGGCGCCTGCTCCACAGGCTACAGTCTATTAAGTGGAAATATTGCTTTACTCATAGGTGTGTCCTTTGTGTAAATGCTGCATGGTATACCTTGTTTCCTTCCTCTTAACTGTGTATTAACCATGTTTATATTTGATGGAGAACATTCAGCCTTTGATATGCATGTTTCTCTAACAGTGTACCAGCTACAGCAGGAAGCTCCAAGGCCAAAGAGGATCACATGTCCTCAGGAGGTAGGTACATCTTTATAGGCTGCTATATAGGTGCTGAAATGATTAGAATCATATTTTTCTGATAGCAGATGTTAGTGTCGGCTATCCAGTGTCCAAAGAAAAATGGAAACAAAGATGGAAATGACATCAGTGATGGATAATAAGTTTTATGTATCTTATTTTTTAAAAAAAGTCCATAATTATGAATCTGCTTGATTTATCAACTATGGGTTTTAAAATATGAATACTGAAATTACAAACACAAAACAGCAGCAATGTAACAATAAATGTTCTGATCCAAAACTAAGCCAGACTACAAGCAAAGCATGAATCCCATCTGTGGTTGTATTCATTATTTGTTTATGGTTGCCAAACGTCCACTATCACAATTGACCATATGGTCAGGCACGGGAGCTAACTCAAACAGTTACTGGCAGTATCTTTTTTTTTTTTTTGTGTGTGTGTGTGTGTGTGTGTGTGAAGGCAAGAGTTTTTCCCCTTCACGAGCCAATCTACCACACTACGTCTACACTTTGACTCAGTTTTCGCTCTCAGGTTTTACCCGGGAACACATTCACTGAGAAATGATTGAGTCTGGCAGCTGGGAGACACACCACTCGGTAACCTGTGGGGAGCTGCTTCTTGAAACTCCCACACCCCAAGAGTAACTGTTTAAACTGTTGGCTCTGCTACATTTAAACAAACAAAAATAAAGTGATACTCTAACAGGATGTTTTGCATTTTAAAAACATTTTTCAGTGACTTTTTAAGGGCAAAATTTGATGATAGTTCCAAATCACTCACTATTTAGTCTTTTTAGCTTGCACGGGGTCTGGCAGTTCTCTCAATCCTGTGAATGAAAGGGCCAATGTGTTCTGTCTGAAGTGCTGCCATCATGTATAGTGAAGCTATAATGGCACATTTTATCCTAACATTTCTCAGATGTGTTACAAGTATAGAAGCCAAATTCAAGATCAGGGGCACTTTTAAAGCACGGATCCTGCAGACTTTATTCCCTAGAGTTATGTTAAGAAAGCCTGTGGAACAAATGACTATACTTGTCACTGCCCTCACGGAAAGCTCGGTGAATTTCCTGTTGTATAAGCTTGCAGAAATGATGCATGTCTCATCCTATTTTGAGTCTTGCCACACTTTGATGAACTAAAAGAAGGCTGTGGGCTGCTTATAAGCGATAAGTGGTTGTCTGGTAATTCACTACAAAATGATGTTTGACATATTACCAAATCCAATATCATCATAGCTATTATCTATAAAAGTTTATCGAAAGAGGGGCTGGAAAGACAAAATAAGCTGTGATTCATTATGCTTTCCTTCAGTTTGAGTCACACTGGCAGCGCTATAAAAGATCAAATCTGTGACAGGGGAAAAAATGATGTCTGTGGTTATATTTACATTCAAGATTAAAAATAGGTTTAGTCATATCTTTTGTGAGATTTGTGATACATAGAAACTCACAGGCTTAATATGAATTTTTGCGGCTTGCCATCTATTACCAGCTGTTTTAGTGCTTTGCCTCTAATTCATCTCCACAGTCTGTGATCTGGCTTTATGGTTTCAGTAGCTGTGAATAGACGCAGGGGTGCAGATGGAGATAATCTGTGCTGTGGTGTTGGGCCCTTTATCTTTCACACAGGCTGTAAGAACAATTTGCAAAGCTATTTGATTGAGCTTTCATATCACATTGCTGCAGCCAATATTTCTTCTTCTGGTTTACAGATGGAGAGCAGACCCAAGTACTATGGCAGAGAGTGAGTGTAACTGAATTACTTTCATCATTTCTATGCCCCCACACACACACACACACACACACACACACACACACACACACACACACACAAACACAATATTGCTGTGCAGTGAATGGTTTTCAGTTGTCATTATTGCCTAGTATCACAAGGTGGTTAGATTTTAAGTGGGTGGAAATGTATTTTATGTGAATGTGTGTCTTTTGCTCAGCATTCAATATGTAAAACTCTCATTTCTGAGGAGAAAATCATATTGGAGGTAGTATATCCACAGGGTTTTTTTTGTTTTTTTTAAATAGATTTCACGGCATGATCTCTCGAGATTATGCAGATGAGCTGCTGGCGGGAACAGAGGGTGCTTACCTCATCAGAGAGAGCCAAAGACAGCCAGGGACATACACCTTGGCCTTAAGGTACCAACACCATCAGTATGCAAAGTCACCCCTATTAGCATCCCAACACTCACAGGGTCTCCAGTTTGTTCATTTTTCCTCACCTGCTCAAACTATAAAACTTGCGCTCATCTTACCTTTATCTGCTGACTGCACCCTCATTCTCAATCCAGGTTTGGACACCAGACCCTCAACTACCGATTGTTTTATGATGGGAAGCACTTTGTTGGGGAGAAGAGGTTCGAGTCGGTCCATGACCTTGTGACGGACGCTCTCATCACTCTTTACATCGAGACCAAGGCAGCAGAGTACATCGCCAAAATGACCACTAACCCCATCTACGAGCATCTTGGTTACACGTCGCTGCTCAAGGACAAAATGGTGCACAGACTGAGCCGTGGACGCACAGAACCACGCAGGGTCACCTTCCAGAGAGATGAAAGGGTGAGTTTTATGACTAGTCACGTCAGTAGATGTTGTAGTGCTGCACTCTGTGGCTACCCAGTTTGTAACAGTTGTATACCATGTATAGTACACCTAAGTGGGCAGAAGTGTTATGCACTTTAAAGTTTTAGATTCTGATCCAACAACAGCATTAGGGTCCCAGAGTCATTCTGAAACTCATGATAGTGACCCGCAGAGTGCAGCCAGACTCATTAAGAACCTTCAGTCACAAGAAGAAGGATCCTGCAACAGATTGTGACTCTGCACAGAGCCCTGAGCAAAACATCTGGAAATACATGAACAGTCAGAAAAGTCTTAGGAGTTCCCCAAAACTGAACTGAGCTCTACAAGTACTTTTGAAAAACACTGAGTATGTTTAACTGGGAGAAGTAGTGCCGTTTTAAAGGCAGCGGGTGGCCTCACCAAATACTGGTTTGATTTGTACTGCGAACCTTTGCATCATGTGGATGTGGTAACTGTAATTTGATTATCTTTGAATTTGGTTGTGTTGATTGAACTAAGCAAGCTAATTATTGACTCTAGGGTTGGGAAATATTCCAGTGGACCTTTTCTTTTTTTTCTTTGCCATCATCCTTCAGAAAGGAGCTGTGCGAAAGGGAACATTTCCATTTTAGTGTTCACGCTATAGTGATGCTTATTTCAAAGAATACTGCACACTAAGGGTATAAATTATTAAGACTTATAGTATATAATAAACACACTTGATCAGCAACTAGCTCTGCTGTCAGTTTGAAAAAGCAAAAAGCATCTTTATTTTGTCATCCAAATAATTTTGTTTCCCATAGTCTTTCAGAACATCCACAACAATTCAGAATTATTGCCAAGATTTAGGGGGGAAACGTGCCAATTACAGTAGCTGGTACTTTTATGATACTGGGATTTTGATCTACTTCCACACTGCTTAATATTTCCAGTACATTTCCTGTAGAATGAGAGCATTCCTGAGAGGACACTTTGTCCTGTGAGTGAGACATACATTATTCTTGCTGCCCCTGGGTGTGTTCACTGCTGCCATGCTTCATTGCCTTCACTGAAAGGTAATGATGACCAAGGGGACTGGGACTTTGCTCAGCCTGCCATCCATATCAGACACGTTGATCTTGGGTGAGACAGATTTCACATTGTATTTGCTGGCACTCACAAGCCTTTGTCAGATTAAGGACTGTAAATGATTCATCAATTAGGACAAGGAATGTCTGTTTTTTTTTTCCCCTGTTAAAAAATAAATAAATCAAAGTGTCCTTCCACTAGATGGCAATCTTAACTTGGTTCCTCATGCCTTTTTGTAGACGTGATGGCAGTTAGATTCATGCCAAGCTTTATTTATTTATTTATTGATTTAATTTTATTTAGGTGTTTTCTTGGTGTTTTGCTGCGAGTACATGAGCTGTATCCTTAATGTGTCTCTCGGCTTTGATTTATTCTGGGATATTTTGTCTTCAAATTGTCAGCTTATAGTTCATCACTCAGTGACAGGCAGATGGCAGCCTGTCAGGAGGACCATCATTGCTGTGTTAACATCAACAGTCTTCAGTTTGATCACTGTAACGTGAGACCATTAATGCAATCTTTTTTTCTTTTTTTTTTTTTAACTGTTGGCTGTTGGTCAGCCAGTTGTTCACTGACCTCTTGTGGTTTTAAATAAACCTAGACAGATACTGCTACACTGAGAACTCTTCTAATGCATAGAGACAAGCCTATATTTGCCTAAAAGAGAGAGCTTTATTGGTAAGTGTCCCTCTGTATTTGATTTGCAGCCTGATTTTTGGTTTGAATGTTTGTGGACTGCATTCCATCCCATTTGGTGAGTGAAACTGGAGCATGTCTCTAGCTAAATGTCAGCTTTTCAGCTATCTGTGTGTCTTTGCAAAACTGACTCTGTATTCCTCCTGCCAAGTATCTTACACGGTGACAGCTGTGATAATGGCAGACTTTGTCAGGCTTCGTTTGAAAACCACCTGCCAGTCTCTTCTCAGAGAAAGACCGTCTTCTGCCTGCTCAAGTATTTCATGTCTGAGAAGCAGAGACCTGACCTGATGGCTTGAATCTGTGGTCTGTTTTGAACTTCATGTTTACCAATTACACAGCCCCACCCTGAGGCCTTATAGCCACAGAAGCTTGACTGTATACTCCAAATTCACATATATTTACTTAGTGTCGGGTTGACACCTATATAATACCATAACTGCAAATTCTTGTGTAATTAAAATTCTCCCAGAAGGTGAAAGGGGGCATTTGACTCAGCCATCAACGTCCCGAGTTTTTGCATGTGTAAGAATTTGCTCAGTGGCTAAAACTTCTCTAAAGCCACATTGCTCCTGATGCTTACCACACTGGTTTAATCTCAGCGGGGCTCTCAACAAGCTGCCCTGCTTGCATGCCCTAGAAAGATTTTCAAAGGAATTGCCATGTTGTTTTTTAGGATAATTACCTGTTTGCTGCCAAGGTTTCATGCTATAAAAATGCAAAAACAACTATTTATGTCTTTTAGTTGCAAAATGCAAAAATGCTCTTAAGCAGCATTTTATGGGTGCTTTTCCAGACTGTGATGGATACATGTTCGGTGTTCCCAGTCGAGACAAAAGAGACAGTTTCTTCCACTTTCAATATCTTTCAGTGCCTTTTCCTTCACAGTATGCCTATTTTTCTGTTTGTTACAACTGTTTTGTTTTAGTTCCTTTTGTCTCACTGTGCCAGTGTCCACTATGCAGTTTTCCTACAACTCTAATCACAACTGAGTCCAATCAACTGCATTCTCACAAAGCCCCGGGGGAATAGAAAGAGCCAAAGTGCTGAAAAGAAAGCAGAGCTTGTTGTGGGACCACCTTTTTGTGTCCTTTCTTCCAATCTCTTCTTTAAGAGACAAGAAGCCATCTGCCTGCTGACAAAGAGCACAGCCCTTGCACCCCCCCCCCTCCTCTTTGCGAGGCTAAAATATCACAGAGTGGTCTATTTCTCATCTGTCCCTACAGACTTAGCTGCAGAGTTAAATTGTATGTTATGGTATGTATAGGTCTTTGAAAGAATGTCAACCACAGCGACAAACATCTTCACCTGTCCCTCATGCAGCTATGGGCCGGTTTACCCGACATACATCAGAGACAAAAAAAAGAATAGCTGGTACACCGCATCCCCCCCCCCGTGCTTCTCTGTCTGTCAGCCTAGCTTCCTACCCCTTCATTTTATCTCAGCTTTGCAGTAGCCCTTTGGGTCTTTTGCTCTCTGCCTCATCACTCTGCTTCTTGCACCAGCTCTTTATCATCAAAAATCCGGTGCTTACCGGCTTTCTGACCTTTGCAGTAGTTTAATAAATCAGTTCGACCTAATTTTTGTGATGGGCTCAGCTGTTTTGTAACATTGTAGCTGCTGGACAGAAAATCTTGGTGATGTTTGTTATTTGGAATGTCATATGATGTGTTGTTTGTGTGTGCCATACCTCATTTTAGAAATTGTGATAATTAGAAGCAAGTCTTGTGGTGCTGCTTACTGGTTAATAACAAGCAGAGCTAATAGGGACAAATTCAGCATGAACATGGCAACAGCCCCCCACCGGCAAAAAAGACGTCGCTGCAGACCTGCAAATGAACTTCCTATGGGATTTTACTTGGATTTGGGCACTCCGGGATTATTCCCTGCGTAAGGATTATTGCAGTAATCCCTGTGAATACCAGTTAATGGTCTAGCTCTGCTGGTCTTCTGAGACAACTGATTGTCACAGACTGGAGTAGTCTGCAGTCAGAGTGTCTGGAAGATCTAGTTTGGATTGCAATGTGGGGAATTCCACCAGCTGACAGACACAGCTAGAGGTCAAGATCTGTTTGAATTATGACAACACAGCCTCAGCTCTGACAGGACTGACAATCTTGGGTCTGTCTTTGAGCAGGCAAGTGACCTGTTTAGAGGACTCAGTGCTGACTGAGAGCTGCTGGCAGTGAAGTATTATCTCCAGTTAAGTGAAGTGGAGTGTGTCCGGAAGGCACTGTGCTAATGGGAGTGTGCGCTGCTTTATAAAAAGAGGGCGTCTGCACTATTGATCCTGCTTTAGAGAGCTGTTGAGCTGTGTGAAGTGGTGCTGACAGCACCCGGCTGCCCTCACTCTCAACCCTCTAGCCTCTAGCTCATCTAGGACCCCCCTCCTCCTCTCTCTCTCTCTCTCTCTCTCTCTCTCTCTCTCTCTCTCTCTCCCCCCACCCCCTTTCTGGGTGTGTGAAAGAGGACCATTGTGTGTGGCACACTCCTGCCCTCAGGCCGCCCACTACCAGTCCTGTTCCCACTGCTGTTCTTGCTCACTGCTGCCATTGGATTCAGATCAGATGCAGAATCAACCCTGTACTGGCTGTCATCAGTCGCCCTCCTGGGTCAGAGGAGAGTGGAGTGTAGCTGCTACCTCTGTTCTGGAGACTTGCCGGCAGCGTCTGCTACATAGCAGTCACGGATCCCCTTCACACCTTTGCTCAGAGGAATTAGAGAGTCTCTGGGAACCTGATCAGTCAAGCATGGAAGCTGAAGAAAACATAGGAGGTTTAGCAACAGAGCTGATTACCCACAAGGCTAAAAGACAGGATAGGAAGCGCCAGGAGCTGCTAGCTTTAGCTCTGGGAGTCAAGCTGGGGAGCAAGGGGACTCTCCTGTGGAAGCCTATTAAACTATTGGCCTCTTGTCCTCAGATCTCTTCACCTCTGGTGCGACGGAGTGCCTTGAAAGATACACCGGAGAAGCAGTGCTCCTATGAAAAGATCCACAACTTCAAGGTGAGCAGCTTAATATTAAACACAAAGAATGAAGTGAGTCAAAGTTTCATCTGCTGACAACATTGTTAATATCGTTCCTAAAGAGCTATTCATTTATTTTGCAGGCACTCTCTTTTTGCTTCGGTTAAGTAACTCTTTAGGGAGATGCATCTATAGATGTGTTTTGCCTACCTCAGATGTTTTTTTTTTTTTTTAACATAGACCACAATGTGTGTTGCTGTTTTGATGAGAACAAATGCAGCTGTCACCCATATGCACTGAGGGGATCTAATGGATACCAAAACCCATTAACAACAGAACACATTGATTATCATTGATTTAAAAGCTCTCAGATCCGTTTTTGTTTTAGGGTGTTGATTTTGTAAAAGGTGTTTTAGAGTTGAGTGCAAGAGTTATGGCTGTCTTAAAACACAAGGGAAACTGTGGGCATGCTTTGCCTCCGGGCACCTAAACATTCTTGCAATGGTATCTTGGGTTTCAGTTAAGAGGCAGGCTACAGTGATCCCTAGCTTTTTGTTTGCTTCGCCTTTGAAACAGAACAAAAACTATCCACTCACCACCTGCCATAGTCCCTCTGCACTCATTAATCTACTGCTACCTATTCAAAGCAACAATGAAGGTGTGTGCAAGTGCACAGCTCCATTTGCCACTTTATCCGTGTTCTTACCATAGGTGTACATCTGTTATTTTGACTTTCAGGCTTGCCTCTGTGCTTCCTTGCATGGATCCGATTGCCCAGGACAGATGCCAGACACGCTGTAGTAAATCCTTTAATCTGCCTTGTGTATACAAATGCTCTCATTTGGTGCAGAGCTCCATCCAGTATAGTTGGGGCTCACAGTGTAATCGCTATCCAGCGCATCAAAGGTGGAGAGTCTCCTGTCTGAACTGGTCATGGACTTGCAGTTAGTGGTGTGTACTTATGTGTGTATAAACATATGGTTTGTCATTTCAGGTACACACCTTCCGAGGGCCACACTGGTGCGAATACTGTGCTAACTTCATGTGGGGCCTCATCGCACAGGGAGTCCGCTGCTCAGGTAGCTACACACTTCGACATAAAATGTTGCATGTAAATATCATGTTCCTGAAGTCAGATTACACAAGGATTATATGATCTGTCTTGTCACGGATTTTGTTAATCTGTGTTGTCGTGGTTGCATTTTATGGTGGTTTTTATTTTTTTCTGGTACATCTGTGGCAAATAAGATGACATCGTCCTGTCACTGAGTCATTAAAAGACATTTAAACACAGTGAGGAACAAACAGCTTTATATAATCACAGCTATAACTGTTGTCACTCTTTCTGAACCCTCCCTCCACTCACTAATATTTTCTCAGCCACACCATATAATTCCAATAAATGTTTTTACACACTACTTCATAATGCTTAATAACTGTCTCTGTGAAAACAACGTGGTGCAGGTCCAACTGTTATGCCAGCAATAAATATGAACTGTAAAATACAGGTCAAACACAGGTCAGATGCAGTGTCACTGTGGTCCAAATATAGCAGCAGAACTATAGGTTTTCAGTTTGTTTTCTTGCACAGACACAGTCCCAAAGCTGTGTGGACTCGGGTGCTCTCACCCTAAACAGAGAGTTTGTTGTTTAGACATATGCCATGCTGATAAGCCAGAGGCAAGCGCTGGTATCATCAGACACCTCATGTGCTATGGGAAACAGGAGACACTTCTTTGTCCTCTCTCTCTCTCTCTCTCCTCCCCCCCCCATCTCCTCTGACACTGACTGAGAACGAGGACCCCAATCTGCAGACCGGCGTTAACGTTGCTCAGGTGGTAAAAACGTCTTTATTATGAACGATTTCACAGGAACATGCCCCCCTTCAACAAGTGCCGCTCCTTCAAAACCTATATTCCCAGCTGTGCTGCCACATAGGCAGGCGTTACTTCTCGCACATAGTCTGCTCTTGCCAGCTGTCCAACGCACTTCACGTGACTGAAACTACAACGAGAACCCCCGCCAGCGCCCACTGTTATCTACCTTTGGCTCAGTACACTGAGACAGCTTAGCGGCAGCTGCACTGTCTGACAGTGCAGTTTATCACTGACTCTGGGAAACCTTTTCAGACTGCTGTCTTAAGCCTGGGATGATGGTTGTGTTGTTGTCAGTGCAAGGCTAATGTCTTTCTCCCTCTCTCTCTCTTTTTTTTCTCTGTTTTGCTTTGTTAGACTGTGGGCTGAATGTACACAAACAGTGCTCCAAGCTGGTTCCCAGCGACTGCCAGCCAGACCTGCGCAGGATAAAGAAAGTGTTTAGCTGTGACCTCACCACACTTGTCAAAGCTCACAACACAACGCGACCCATGGTGGTGGACATGTGTATTCGAGAAATAGAACTAAGAGGTAGAACCGTCAATTATTGGAGTGAAAGGGGAGCAGAATATGAAGTTGCAGTTTTTTTCCATTATTAGTTTGTAATGTTCAGAAAGGCCATTGATCCCTTTCTGTACAGTAGACGCCTTCATATTCATTGATTCATTTTTATGTCTTTGTGACAAAGAAACCGACACAAACCTTCCATTTTCTATCTTGCAGGTATGAAATCTGAAGGTCTCTACAGGGTGTCTGGCTTCTCAGAGCACATTGAGGATGTGAGGCTTGCTTTTGATCGAGGTTTGTTGGCAACAAATTTCTTTGCTCCAGGATCTAGGTTTTAGTTCAGGCGTTCTTAAGGTTCAATAAGATGCTTGTTTGGGCTGCAGAACAGCATGAAATAGTGCTGTCTCTTATTTTGCAGCTCACACGAGAACCTACAGTGATGATTTTGTGTTTTGAACAAATACAAAATGGAATCTTAGTCATACATTTTATGTTTTATGTCAACAGATGGCGAGAAGGCTGACATCAGTGCCAGTGCCTATGCAGACATTAACATAATTGCTGGTGCTTTGAAGCTTTACTTAAGAGACCTCCCTATTCCAGTCATCACGTTTGACTTGTACTCCAAATTTATTCAAGCTGCAAGTATGAGCTCCTCTCTTTGCTATTCCACACCATTACTGTGTTAGTACTTCTCTGCAGGGCTCTGATACTAATCGTTTTACTAATGTGATGCAGAAGTTCCAAATGCTGAATCCCGACTGGAGGCCATCCATGAAGGTTTGCTGCAGCTCCCCCCAGCCCACTATGAGACTTTACGCTACCTGATGGCTCACCTCAAGAGGTAACTTCATCCACCAACAGTTACATTGTTGTTAAGTGTATAAATCTCCCAAAAAGCAAAGTCATGCATTGGCTTCGTAACCATGAAAATGGGCATCAGATGTTAATCTATAATTTTAGTTGATAATTTCCAGCTTTTTTTATTTACAATTTAAGCTAAGCTCATTAGCCATGCTTTTAACGAGCTTTTCAACTTTTTTATTTTTTTATTTAGTTGAGCTAGTTTAGTTGCAGCAATACCCCCCAGGGTTCATGTGCACCTGGTTGGGAATTACCGAATTAACACTTGGCCCAAAATGAAAACATGTCAAAACATCACGGCTCTGGATGCTTCCTCATTCTGTTCTCCATGCAGACTTGTTTTTTTTTTTTTACTTTACAGGGTGACAATGTTTGAAAAGTACAACTTAATGAATGCCGAAAACCTGGGGATTGTCTTCGGTCCAACTCTTATGCAGCCGCCGGAGCAGAATGCCTTGACAACCCTGAATGACATGAGGCAGCAGAAACTAGTGGTGCAGCTCATAATTGAGCATGAAGATGTGTTATTCTAAGGAGTGAGGCATGCGCGCCTTGTTAAAGAGGAGAAGGACAACTATTTATTCTGTCAGAGGAAACTCAAGCCACCTTAATTCTAGTGAAGATTCCAAATAGTTCTCGCATGACAGTTTCAGTTTGTTGGTTTAGTGTTGACGTTGTCTTGTTACTGTAAGTTTCGGGTTTCCATGCTCAGCCAAGGCCATCATTTAGATTTTAGGAAAGGATCCTGTGTTTTTTAACTACCTACAGTGCAGTTCCCTCCTCTGTTTAAATTTGAAGACTGTCACTACCTGGTGTAGACTCAGTCATAATGACAGTGCTGTGTAAAATCAGCCCTGGGCACATTGTCAGTCAGTGAAGGCTCGGTGCTCTTTAAGCTAAGCCTTGCAGATCAGCCAAGTTAATATTCTAAGATCACGTGTGCATATTTTGTGTTTTGTGAGGATGCTGGTTAAAAATGGGATAAAGCAATGTGGATCCTGTCATTGTACATAAAATCAGATCATGCAATGATCAATATTTTGACTGTGTGGACAAACAGATACAAGAAATGAGACAATTGGGCGCTCATAAGGCACTTTTTGCAACATGTGTATAGATTTATTTTGTAAAGATGTTTATTTTTGTGTTTTACTCTGCATTGTTCTTTGTCACAAATAATATATGCTATTGGGGCCGATGTCTGTGGACTCGATGTGTCGACGCAAAACGGTCCTGCAAAAGACGTGTACTGTCAGAAAAAGCAAAGTTGTGTGGGTGTACCATTTCAGCTGTCTGTGTATTCAGTGTTATGTGAGGAATACACGTGGATTAAACACTGGTCATTTATTCATGTCCTATTGAAGACTGCAACACACGAGCAAAGCTCCTCTGTACACATGCTGGTTGCCCATGTTGCAGTATTTCAGTATTTCATGCTGTAATTTGGAATATTTTAGGCAATGATCTGTTTGTTTGTTATTTTCTTCTTCTTTTTTTTATGCCAGTAACATTGCTAGGTGCAGCTGGAGTTGCCATTCACTTAACTGTCATACAACAGCTGTACCGAGCGTGTTCCTTCCACACTCGGTTCGATTGAATCCTTTCTACAAATCCATTTTATCAAATTGTATTTTTGTGACAGTTGCAATTGAAAATGTAATTTATGAAATGATGATTTATTAAAGGTTTTAAAACTTGAGTTTGAAATGGTGTGACCTGCTGTAGTTTTTTTCTTTTTAACAATGATGGTGTGTATTTCAGTAAGTTGCAGTAGAAGTGGTTCAGGCAGAGTGAAGGCCCAGCCCTATGCCAGTGATGACTGCTTATAGCCTGAAGCACAATGAATCACAGGCACATGATTGGAAGAGTCTTTTAAAAATCTTGGTTAACCAGTAATGCCTTACAGTATCTAACATTTAACCTCATTCTTGCTACATGACCCTCCCACTGGTCTACTTTTACCTGTAGGTGTGTTCAGCAGGCTGGAATTTTGCAGCCCTGGAAAAAAAAACCTCCAAAAAACAGTGGTCCTCTGTGAGAAAGGACATAGTTGAACCAGTGTTCACATCCTGTTTGGTTACTTAAATTCTCTCTGTGAATGACGTGGTTTCTCAGAATATTGCTGGTGCATGAGAGAATTTTATTTAACTGGAACTACATTTTAGCGGGGAAGGAGTGCTACAAGAAAGATACCATTAACCCATCTGGGTCATTTGATCATTTGTAAGATTATTAAGAGATTAGTAAGAAATATTTTTACAAATTAAGCAACCAACAAAACTGAAAATTAATATTTCTGCACTGTGGTGGAAATTATTTGTGCCATAATATTCATGCATGCTGTCTCCATAGTATCATCAGATAACTTCTGGAGCCATTTAAACTCGAGATATACCCTGACTTGATCAATGCTAAGCCAAAACGACAGCACTGATAACAGTCAGTGGCTTCTTCAATATGTGAAGATAGTTCTCCTTGTGGCTGCTGCATAACAGATTGCATCCTAACATTACTAGCCTGCTGAATCATTCCTAAACTAAACTGTTGTAATTGTTTGGCTTGTACGTCCTGCGAGTGCCATGTTCCATGCTTTGCAGCTGTACTGCTCTGATACTATAACCACCAACATATCCAGGCCACACTGACAGGTTAACCAGTTTAGTGTCAGTTGTCTCACTAACTGCCCGTTTCTTAATGAAAGCCAAATGTTGTGGACATATTTCTGTCATTTGCCACATTTGTAACAAGAACTGCTCATTGATGTCAGATCAAATATTTTCTCTGTCCAGTTTATGGATTGTTGAAATTGAATAAATATGCACTCAAAAATGTTCATATTTAGTGAAGTAAATTATTTTGAACTAAAATATATTTTTAGGCCTCTACACTGAATAAAAAAACTATACTATGGATATCACTAACATAATATAATAGTTATTTTTAAAATATCAGTAAATATAAAGGAACTGAAAAAATATAAATGGATAAATTAAATATAATTTTAGGCTTATCATATAGAATATTCATATTCATCATAACAAGTGACACCACTATGAAGGCGCACTGATTTGCAACTATCTGATGATTTTCTCTTGATAAAAAGCAATGCTATATGTAACTGTACTACGGTACTCTCATTTGGATAATTGGACAGCCAATATAGCAACTAGAAACTTGGGAGGAAAATTGGCTTTGTTATTTGGAGAGATTAAAGATTTGCAAACATCACAAGAAAACAGGACAGAAGGACAAGAGTGCCCTCTATTGGCTATTGAATGAAGACACAGAGAGGTTATAGACAAACACTCACAGCCTCTATATTAGGTACACCAGTTCAACTACTCACTGATGCAAATATTTAATCAGTCAATCACAGGGCAGCATTTAGGCATGTAAACATGGATGACCTGGTGAAGTTCAGACTGAGCATCAGAATGAGGAAGAAGGGTGATTTAAGTCAAGTTTATTTCTATAGCACATTTAAAAACAACAGCTGTTGACTAAAGTGCTGTATATCTAAAGTAATCAAATAAAATAAAACATAAGATAAAAATGAAAAATTTAAGAAAGGAAACAGTAAACACAACACAAATAAAGTACTCAGTCCATCCGCAGCCCCCTGAGAGCAATGAAGACCCAAGGGCACACATTTCGATGACAACCACATGGCCACCCAAGCAGAAGGACGAGGGAGGCCCCAGACGGAGTCCCCCACCCCAGCCGAAGCGCAGCCTATCCCAGCTTCCATAAGGCAAGAGGCAGGGTGCACCCTGGACAGGTTGGCAGTCTGTAGCAGGACTAACATAGAGACACAGACAACCATTCACACTCACATTTACACAAATGGGCAACCCAGGACCTTCTTGCTGCAGGCAGAGCATCAGAGCTATTCTTAGCTATTTAAATAGCACCAAATAACAAAAACTATCACCACAAGATGTGATTTAAAGGCAAAAACCCGACAGCAATAGAGAGAAAACTCCAACAGTCAATGACCCCCTAGGAGCAAGCACTTGGCGACAATGGGAACAAAAAACTCCCTTTTAACAGGACGAAACCTCCAGCAGGGAGGGGCAGCCATTTCCCACAAGTGGTTGTGGGTGAGGGGAAGAAGAGAGCAGAGAGAGACAGGACAAAAACCACACCGTGGAAGAGAGTCAGAGTTTAATAATTACTAATTATAAATGCAAAGTGGTTCATAAACACAAGGAATGGGAAAGGTGAGTGAAGAAGAAATACTCAGTGCATCATGGAAAGTCCTCTGCAGCCTATGCCTAAGGGAGGGTTCAGGGTTCCCCCGATCCAGCCTTAACTATAAGCTTTATCAATAAGGAAAGCAACTTTGATGCCAGCATGCCAATATGAGACCAAAATCTCTGAGGAATGTTTCTAGCATGTTGTTGACTCAAAGAATTAATGCAGTTCTGTAAAAGTTGGGTTAAACCCAGCATTAGGAGGTAGTGGATGGCCAGTTGTCCCAGTAGCTGTTGTGGCTAGTGAGTGTATATCAGTGAGTGCCATGTCACCAAAGCTGTGTGCATGCAAAAAGCTCATTTTTTTAGTAAGGCTAATAAAGATACATTTACACAGTTTTTCATTTCTAGAACAATGATTTAATGAATCCAGAACAGCAACCTGTAAATGCATGTGTGGTGGCATTTTCAGTGCATGTACAATAGAAATATAAATACAAACCCATTTTAATATAAAACACAACACTGAACTGACATTTTCAAGGTTAGCCAAAGGTATGACAATAGTGTTCAAATAAGGTGTAAAAAATGATTATTTAAAAAAGGAGGAAAAAACAGTCCTTTACAGCTCATCATGCTGGTAGGTGAATTCCCTGGCAGATATAAAACCATCCTTATCTTCATCCTCATTTTTGAAGATGTCATCAACCATGACTTCATGATGTGTGTCATTAGGTGAGTAGCCATGTTTCTCAAATTCCTTCTTCAAATACTCTTTACCTGTGTGACAGAATTTAATTTTTATACACTGCTCAAAAAAAATAAAGGGAACACTTAAACAACACAATAGAACTCCAAGTAAATCAAACTTCTGTGAAATCAAACTGTCCACTTAGGAAGCAACACTGATTGACAATCAGTTTCACATGCTGTTGTGCAAATGGAATAGACAACAGGTGGAAATTATTGGCAATTACCAAGACACACTCAATGAAGGAGTGGTTCTGGCAGGTGGGACCACAGACCACTTCTCAGTACCTATGCTTTCTGGTTGATGTTTTGGTCACTTTTGAATGTTGGTGGTGCTTTCACACTCGTGGTAGCATGAAGACGGACTCACAGCCCAACACCGTGCAGGACGCTTGGCATTTGCCAGAGAACACCAGGATTGGCAAATTCGTCACTGGTGCCCTGTGCCCTTCACAGATGAAAGCAGGTTCACACTGAGCACATGTGACAGAGTCTGGAGATGCCGTGGAGAGCGATCTGCTGCCTGCAACATCCTTCACCATGACCGGTTTGGCAGTGGGTCAGTAATGGTGTGGGGTGGCATTTCTTTGGAGGGCCACACTGCCCTCCATGTGCTCACCAGAGGTAGCATGACTGCCATTAGGTACCGAGATGAGATCCTCAGACCCCTTGTGAGACCATATGCTGGTGCGGTTGGCCCTGGGTTCCTCCTAATGCAGGACAATGCTAGACCTCATGTGGCTGGAGTGTGTCAGCAGTTCCTGCAAGATGAAGGCATTGAAGCTATGGACTGGCCCGCCCATTCCCCAGACCTGAATCCAATTGAGCACATCTGGGACATCATGTGTCGCTCCATCCACTAACGTCAAGTTGCACCACAGACTGTCCAGGAGTTGGCGGATGCTTTAGTCCAGGTCTGGGAGGAGATCCCTCAGGAGACCATCCGCCACCTCATCAGGAGCATGCCCAGGCATTGTAGGGAGGTCATACAGGCACGTGGAGGACTACTGAGCCTCATTTTGACTTGTTTTAAGGACATTACATCAAAGTTGGATCAGCCTGTAGTGTGTTTTTTCCACTTTAATTTTGTGTGTGACTCCAAATCCAGGCCTCCATTGGTTAATACATTTGATTTCCATTGATGATTTTTGTGTGATTTTGTTGTCAGCACATTCAGCTTTGTACAGAACAAAGTATTCAATGAGAATATTTCATTCATTCAGATCTAGGATGTGTTATTTGAGTGTTCCCTTTATTTTTTTGAACAGTGTATATATAGATATAGACACGCTCTTGCCTGGAGAGCTTCCAGTCATCATTCATGATTCATATCCCGGAAAGATTCGTGTGACCTGGGACCATTTCTGATCTCCATGAGCTCAATGTCAAAAATGAGAGTACTACCTGGAGGAATTTTGCCTGTAAAAAACAAAATGTCCATGTGACAGATATGTTACACTGGAACATTATTTTTTGCGTGTATGTGTTGCATATAGTTTGTTACCTTTTCCTTCCTTGCCATATGCCAGGGATGGCGGTACAGTCAGCTTCCTGCGCTCTCCTATGCACATGTTCTGCAGACCTTTATCCCAACCCTTGAGCACTTCTCGAGCATTCCCAGTCGTGAACCATACAGGATTATTATCCCCATGCACTTTGCGGCTGCCAAGGGAAAAAATCATTGGCAGTTTAATCTTGGACAGATGACTGATATGCCAAATATAAGTGGAATAAGGGTCCAGTGATTGCCACCTAACAGTATGTAGTTTTAATAAGCTGCGACTTTACACAGGGAGATTGGCTAAAATGTATATGCTACATGCAGCATTGTTAAGAGTTTATTACCTGGAATGAAACATGGTGCCATTACTCTGAAACTCCATCGTAATTAACAAGAAGCATGTCTCCGTTTTTTGACTTACGGTTACACATGAAGGGTTTGTGTATCACCTCAATTTTCACTTCGGGGTCGGGCAGCTTTCCCCCAGTGACTAACACAAACAGTGAGGGCAAAATCGAGCAAAGAGAGAAAATGATCATATTTATAGATAATTGCACTTACTCGTGAGAAGTGGAGAAGATAATTATAATTTCAATCTTTTTTCAATCCTTACTTTTACAAAGCCTAAAATAATGTAAAGAACGCCATACGTGGCAGCCAACTTCTGCGACGAATGCACCCACTGTTCAAGTATATGTAACTGAATCTTAGATGTTACATACACATA
>JAMQGT020008507.1:0-25984 GCA_024447675.2 Pterophyllum scalare
TCTATTGCTGCTCTACATGTTCTACTCTGACAGGAACAGGCTGAAGTCAGACCACAGAATACTTCAAATAAAACATGATTCAAGTATTCTAAACATGTTTTTGAAGTTGTTCAAGTCTCAGCAAACCGCAAAAAAAGCGCTCCTCTTTCAGGAAGTGCACCCAGCTCGCTCCCGACAGCTCTTACCTGGCATTTAATACCAGCCTGGCTGCAGCCGCAATGGCGAGGGTCACAGTACAAACGGCAATCGCAGCCGCATTCCTCCCGAGAGAGGCGGATAGCTCGGAGTTCGGCTTTCTCACGCGCGTCAATGCGGGTGATGCCGGAGGCTCGCAGGAGGGCTCGACGGCGTTTCGTAGGCAGGGGCTGAAGGAAGAAGCAGTCGTCCACCTCCACGCCGTCCACATCGAGATCCTCGTCTGATACGTCGTCCAGGGTCAGTAGCTCTGCCTGAGCACACTCCACTGTGCCATTCCTTGTCAGCTGTGGACGACAGTTAGTGTGGAACTGTGAGCTGAGGCGAAAAAAGAACTGATTGCCTATTTTAAGCTTAAGTGGTTGATCTGTATCCTGAGAGTCATACTTCAAAAACAGCTATATTTGCAGCTGATTTTGCATTTTTGAACAAGTGTTTTCTAATGGAGAACGGTGAAGGAAGTACTCAGATCTTCACTTAAGAAAAAGTCTAATAAAAGTCAAACTAAAACTGAAGCTAAGCACGAAAATGAGAAAATGTTGCATACATATTAGCTTGTATGTAAGCGTCATTTTACAGTTGATACTGTTCCAAACTGAACTACTTCTAAATACTTTCTATTTTGGTAGTTTGATTCAGTGGTTCCCAGCCAGGAGGCCGGAGCCCTGTAGTGGGTCAAGAGATAAATCTGAGGGGCTGTGAGTTCATTTATGGGGGAGGAAAGAAGAAAAAAACAAAGTTACACCAAACAAACACATATGCATCTTTTGGATCTGTGTGAAGTTGTGTGAAATATTGGAGAGTTTTACTTCTCTGGCCTCAAACAGATACTTAAATAAAACTGTTTGAGAAGTTTAATGGGAGTAATCAGTCTTCAGTGAGACACTTAACAACTAACAGGCATGGGAACTGTGGAGAGGGGCCCCGACTAGACTGTTACAGTGCTCAAGTAAATGTCACTACAGCACATGGAGAATATCACTGCATTCTATACTGCATACATGCCGCTGCTCTTATATGAAGTGCATAATGGTGTATGCGGTGTGCAAACAGTTGGAGGATACTACGTCATCATAGCATTGCACCTAAAATTTTGACCCTTGTGCGTCACCGTGGAAGATTGGCAAATTCAACCATCCTCTCACATATCTACCTTCATCTTGCGGGCATTAAGCTTCTCCTGGCGCAGGTGCTGGCGCAAAGTGTGCCGGTGACTAGTTTCCTGTTCACGGGCAAACTCCCCCAGTGTGTAGTGTCTGATTGAGGAGTGGTGACGGGCCATACCCAGGGAGCTGCCCCCTTGGCTGGGCACGCTGGTGAAGCCCTGCCGCCGGGGAAGTAAGACACCGTCACCAGATCGAAACGATACCGTTTCCCCCCTGGTGACGGCTTGTGCTGCCTGAGGATAGAGGTGGCTAATGCAGGGGAAAAGGGAGAAAGATTTTCCGTGCAATGTTACAAACCAAAAACGAGTGTTTAGTTTCTTTCTATTGCCTGTAATGAGTTCCTTACGGGTAAATGCAGTGCTGGAAGGAGGGTTGAGGCTGTCACAGCTGTCAGCACTGTCACTGCTGGAAATGTCATCGTCGGAGTCCTTAGGTGTAGAGAATGGAGAGCTGTTGTCCACCTCTTCATATCTTCGTTTGAGGCTGAGGGATGAACCTGCCTCCATGGAAACTTAAGTGTCTGGGGGGCACAGAGCACATAAAAATATAACCCGCACCACTAAATGTGTTTTAAAGGATATGAAGAAAAGACACGTTGCTTTTTACTACTTTAGAGACTCCTGTTATCTCAAAGAGAATAAGCAAAAAAAATTTTTTTTTTTATCAAACTGTTCCTGTGTAAGGTCTGTCCTCGACAAGAAAAACAGAACAAAAAGGTGACATCTGCTCACGCCTGCCTCCTTTCATCTGTATTCCAGAGCCATCATTTCGTCTCTGTGGCTCCCATCTCACATGAAATCCGACTTTGAAATTATCAAGTCTCGAAATGTAACCATGGCAACTAGGCAAGCACAGTTTATGCAAGCAGCCTTGAAGCAAATAATGTCTGTAGCTTCACAATCTGTTCCCCCCCCCCAAAGAAAATAAAAATAAATTTAAAATTCTGCTATAGACAGAGCGAGTGGGGGGTCAATATGGGAGAATCTGAAAGAGGAAGCTGATCACTTACATCTGTAGTATAGGTCAAACAAGGTCAATGAAAGCAGCTAAGTACATGTCTTACCTTGCACTGCCCTATGTGTTACACAAACATTTGCATTTTCAAGACACATTCCAAATTAATACTCGTGATTATATTCTATAAAGACACTATGCCCATCTAGCTTAAGCTTACCATATTATTACTTCCTATGGTGTGAACCAGCTACTTCTAGAGGTAATTCATAGTTTACTATGCAGCATGCTACTGCCTGCAACATACTGTACTGTCATTCCTAAATGGAGCAACTCCCATTGTGCAGTTTTTCATTTGGTTTTTTAAGTTCTTGAAGGAAAATGTTCACACCTAAAAGGACTGACGTGCTACATTTGTAACATAATTTATAATAAGTGCATAATTAAGTTTGTCCTTCAGCTAAATAGAATAATGGTGATGTGCTGATGTCATACCGAGAAGCTGCTCAGTGAACAATGAAACAAATGCAGTCACTGTGATGTTTCCTGGAACTTTTTCTTAAAGAAAAGTCCTAAATTGTCTCATCTAAGTCCTAATAATAATTATGAGCACTAAAGACTAATATCTTGACCTAATTTCAACAAAACTGACCCACCTTGAGAGGCTGTACGGGACAGGGCCCAACCTAAAGCTTCTGTAAAGATGCAGCTGTGGTTATAACACCAAATGTGAGGCATTGTTTTAAACCAGGGGTTCGATAGAGCAACACTTACGATATTAAAGGCTTTATTACAGGTTTAGAATGTAAGGCTTTTCCTTTCAGGACTTAGTTTGCCTGTGACAGGTTACAGTATGTTTACAGACAGGTGTGACTTCACGGTATATTAATCGTCAGGGACACGCAGCTTGGATGATATATTTGTTTAAATGTGTACATACCGACTAACTGTGCTGGGGGAGGTTGGATATTACCAGTCTGACAAGGCAAGGCTCTCTCTCTCTCTCTCTCTCCCTTCTCTCTCTCTTTCCATTTTCACACACATACACAGACACACACAGACACAATGGCAAACCGCCCGGTTAATGAAACACTAAACCCACTTACCTGGGGCAGAAGCAGGGACCCTTATTCCAACCAACTCGTAGGTCGTTTCTGTTTCCAATAGGAGCTGCACATCAATCTTTCAACGCCCTATGAGACGTTTTTTGTTTGTTTGTTATTTTTTTTTATGCCAGAACCGATATCCCTGAACCGAGTATCCAGACTGCAACCGTGGAGCAATGGTGACCCGAAGTAATCTGGATGAAAGCTTGCGTGATTGTCAATTTGCAGCACTTATATTTGGCTATATCAGGCTACTTAGGCTTCATGCTCATTGTTCTGCACACTGAAAGATGACGAAGAAAACGGGAGCTGTGCTAGACCGGCGGGTTTTATTTAAATGAAGCATTCCTATCTATTTAAAGGACAGACGAGCAGAAGAAGGGGCGTCATAGGGTTAGCTGCGCTTTACTCGCCAACATTTTTCGGTGCAGTATGAATAATGTAAAGCGCTCAGTGTCTTGTCTTCCTGATGTAAGCCTTTAAATGGCTGGAATGGAGAAATCCGCTGACATCTGTGTTCGTTTATCCTTTTCTTCTCGCCGGGGCGGGTTCAGTCGTCTGGGCTTACTTCGCCGTCTTCTCGCCGTAAAAGTGCGCACTGCTTTTTCGTTTGGTGTCAAAATGTTGCAGATTTTCTAGCGAGAAGACGCCTTTCTCCCCGTTTCGCCCCGGCCCCGTTTGTTACAATGTAACAATGGAGGTAGAAATTCTTCCCTGTAGCAGTATATATACTTATTGTGACATCACAGGCATGTCCTGCGCCGGGGCATGCTGGGAAATGAAGTTTTCCTTCTTTTTTGTTTCTTTGTTCATGTTGTGCAGAAATGGGCATGCCAAGTACGACACCGTAGTGCGCCAAATTAACCTGTATCTATGCTTAATTTGTTTTACGGTGTAACATGATAACGTCGTGTCAAATGCCAGTGATTAGGTATCCACATCTGCACACCAAGGAGACAGGTGTGAAGGCTATGCTAGATAATGCCAATGAAATGTGTCTCCATTTTTTTTTTTTTTTTTGGAAGAGCTTCAGAACATTTAGAACATGTTAAATATTTTTATTTCTTTAAAGGACACAGACAACAAAGGGCAGCCAGCACAAGGTTAAGTATTTTAATAATGCAGATGAGGGGCAAATATGGATATCAAGCGATCAATTCCATGTACAGCATACTGAACATAAACTAACCATATTTTTCACATGCAGCTCTGCCCTGCCCAACAACTTATTATTTATTAGCATTTGTAACATCCAAATAGAAAGAGGAGGAGATGGAAGTATGTTAAAAATGTTGTTTAAATTTTTTTTTTTTTAAAAAAGCCAAAATAATGCATGATTCATCATTTAAAATCATTTTAAAACAATGATCTATTTCATAATTAGGTTGGAAAATGACCAACATCATAAAATGCTGGTGTGCTAAATAAGCTCATAGATATAGGAAGCAGGTGGAGACAGTTTGCTGGTGTTACCACTGCGATCACTAACACAGACAGTGCTTATCATCTTTTAAGATGATTAAGTAACAATCACATGTGTCAGTAAGCATTCTACACAAACTATGAGAATCTAACAGTGTTTAAGGGCCTTTTTCCACAGAAGTAAACAGGCAGACATTATTGGCTTTCAAAGGAACCTGGGATGCGTGGAAGGACAGCTGGATGCTAACAGTTTCCCTTAATGTCCGGTTGTTGATTTTAATACCTGCTGCAGTACTCTCTGATTTGACTGTGCAGTTGTGTTTCTTGTAGACTGGCTTGGATCCGATAAGGCAACCTAGCACGAAGAGGAGGAATCATGCTGAATTGCAGACTGAAAGTCAAGTACAGTCAGCTTAACTGTCGTCATTTGTTTTCGTAAAGCGACAACAAACAGCTGAATTCGAAGCGCAAAGAGCTTTGGCACACCAGATGGTCAGGTAACAAACGACAGCAGCTGTAGTGCCATTGACCTCCTCCTTGAGACGTAATGGACAGAGGGAAATGCAACCATTTAAGGGAGAAAATGTCAGGGTGAGACTTCACTGTGGAACCAGAGTCACTCCCTCAAATGTCAAGACAGTAAGGTGAAGTTAAAAGAGGGGCAAGTGCTTCAGTCCCATCTTCCTCCCTAGCTGCCTCATAAGGTTCCTTTTTGGGCGCAGCTCCATAAAGGAACAGCAAGGAGTTTGATGCTCTAGATGGGAGGACTGGGTCGGTACAAAAGAAGAGAGCAGGACTCAACAATTCTCCTGCCTGGGATTCACTTTAAGATGATGTGGTAGCCGTCGTTCGTGTCATCTGGAAAAAAGAGGAATACAAATATCATGGAAAGACACAATGATAAAGTTTACCAAGAATATGAATAAATATAGAAAAATATATAGAATATATAGAAACAGATAAATCATCATTTGCTACTGCCACACTCATACCTTTCATTGTGTCCAAAACAAAACACACTTCATCTTGGAAATTCTGAATCATCTGTTGAGAGCAGAGGAAATGCCGATGAAGTTGGGAAAAAGACAAAGTGGTTTGCAAGTTTCTGCTTGTGAACCCTTAAGACCTTAAGTTGAACCCCATCCTGTCTTTAATTTTTTATTTATTTTTTTAGACAAAACCTTAACTTATAATAGCCTACTATTCCAACTATTGTTTTTTTGTTTGTTTGTTTTTTTGTTTTTTTACATATACAGTGCCAAGCTTAAAAAAAAAGTCACACAGTCTAATAATTCATTGGACCGTCTTTAGCTTTGATGACAGCACGCATTCGCTGTGGCATGACAGCCAGGATAAGACTCCAGACCCCCAACCCACCCTGTGACCCAGAATTGGATAAGCAGAAGAAAATGAATGGATAGTTCTTGTATTGATGATGGGAGAGTGAGACCCCTGTGTAAAGTCTTCGCTAGCATATCCCAAATAAAGTTATTACAGTTTGGTTTTTTTTGCATTTTTGTTTTTAATTCAGTTCAGATTCCTTTAGTTCCTACTGTGGATTTTCATGTTTCAGTTCAGTTTTTATTGCTTGAAAAGTTTTTGTCTGTTTCAGTGATAGTTTTAGGCTTTTTGATTATTATTGTAGGGAGTGCATATGTCAGAGGGAAGAGTTAGAAAATGCATATGCATCCATTAATTAAGGTAGACTAAATGTGATTTGATACTCTCCCACTTGCTACTTTCTTTTCATGCAGGAAAACTCCCTCCCTGCAAATACACAGCTCTGCTATTCTGGCTGTGCTGTTAAAAATTTGCATTAGAGTGAGCTACATGAATCAAGTGCAACATTTAATTGTACCAAATCAAGCCACCCAATGCACCCCCAATATAAGGCACCAGGTCTACTGATGTGAAAAGTGCAAATCTCCCACTCACAGTGAGATCATAATTGGGGGGGGGGATTGCCTTACCTCGTCACTAACCAGTACATGGATGCCAGTAGGACCCTGTTTAAAGATCTGATTTATCTGTCTGGGTGAGATGTTGAAGAGATGAGCGATCTTCTCTGTCAGTTCTGCAACTGTGAGTTCCTCCAGGTAAATGGCATGATATACTGCTGACAAAAAAAAAACAAACAAACAAAAAAAAAAAAAACAGCTTAACACAAGCTACGCAACATGAACACTCACTAGATATTAGGGTTGTTTAATTATAGCAAAAAATCTGAATCACAATTATTTCTCACTTTAGAAAAAAAAAAATGGATTCATTAAACTTAAAAAAAAAAAAAAAAGAAACTTGTGTTTTATTTAAGATTTTTAACTCAATCATCTTCTTTTAGTAACTGTTGGAAACCAAAATTAAAATTCAATTAAATGAATCCACACGTCAGAAATTGCTGAGGAATGATTGTGAGGACTCAGACTCAGTCCATCAACATGTTAGCAATTTATGTGCACTTATAAATTAGACAGCAATTATCCGGGCCGTTTAATTCCCAATGACAGGATACCAAAAAGAGAAAAAAAAAAGAAAAGAAAAGGTCTGCACGTCAACAAAGCTGATAATAAAAATGAACCCTGAACATCTACCGACCAAAGAAAGTGCTGGCAGCGGCATCTCCGTTTTCATGTTTTGGATGCTGTTCCCGTGCCTGCTGAGACTCCTGGCAAACGTAGATGGTGAGCCTTGGACGCACCACCCTTCATACAAAGAGAGAAACGACAAAATAAAGATGCTTTAAAAATTCATACTCTTTTTCTTTTCTTTTTGTTTTTGCGTGTGTGTGTGTGTGGGGGGGGGGGTGATCAGGTAAATTACATATCCTAAGACGATAAGAAAACTGAACATAACCCACCGTCCCTTAAGTGCATTGAAGAGTCTTATACCGTCAGCTGGCCCGCAGATCTGAATAACATCCTCCCTGGTCAGCTTCAACAGGTCTGCCCCTGGTACACAAAACAAGATCATATTCACACTCTCTACAAAGACGTTGTTGCTTTATATAATTAGTTTTTATGTTATGTCTATGAATTATGATTTAAACCGGTCATATTTTACCTGATTTTAATTTTATTTCTTTAATTTGCTCTATGTAAAGCACTCTGAATAACTTCTGGATATAAGAAGGTCCTATTTAAACTCATTTTCACTTGCAGTCAAGCAAAAAGAATCTGTTCATTTTCAGCAAATAACTTTACAGTTTCGCATTAAAGTGCAGCCTTTTCACTTATTATATGCCCAAAGAGGTAACCATATAAGGTTAACTACAGACCACAGTTCAGGGCCTTGCAGGGAATTAATGTCAGCTAAAGGACACTTTTGTGCAGGAGCATCAATCTGCATCATCAACTATTTGATCTCTTCTCCACCTCTGCTCACTTTCTTCCCTTCTGTTGCCTTAAACCAGACAGAGGATCACCACAGGCTTCAATCAAGCTGCTCTGTGCCACTAAATAAAAACATTTTACCTGAGAAGTTGGTGAAGAGACGACAGAAGGGTGAGAAGCGGTTTCTATGAAGCCACTGTTGTGCATCCTGTGGTGTTGCTGTTGGTAACAGATTCTAAAAAAGAAAACTGAATGAGTCAAAACACTCTGACATATGCAGCCATGTCAGAGACTATCGGAGGCATCTCTACGGTTACACCATCATGCACGAAGCTTGTAAAAGAATCAGAAGTAAAAAGGAAAAACTGAAAACACATGAATATAAATCACTGAAGATCATCAAGGGCTGCTTTATTTTACTTCAAAATGGGCACACTTGGCACACTTTGGGACCCTTAGTACCAACTGTGCATTGTTTAAATGCCACAGCCTACACGAGTATTGCGGCTGACTACAGTATGCCCATCTTTTGATGACTTCTTCCAGCAGGGTGACAGCAGGACGAGCTCAAATGATCTCAAATCATTTTCATGAGGATGATAATGAGTTTACTGTATTGTACACAGTCACCGGATCTCAATCCGATGGAGCACCTTTGGGGCGTGGTGGAGCAGGAGATTCACATCATGGATGTGAGGCTGACAAATCCGCTGTGAGGCTATCATATCAATATGGACCGAAACCTCTGATTTTGTTCCAAGCACTTCTTTTAACATGTATAAATGTGGCAAAAATAATACAATTCCATTCATTCATTTTTTTTAATGGGGGTCACGCTGGACTAAAGGTGGTAGACAGCTGCCCAAATGACAGAAAGAGAGAGAGACTGAAATCTAGTCGCATCTGTTGGGACTTAATCTTGTATTTTTTGCTTTATCTTTGTCAAATGCTTTTTAGTTACACGCTGAGTCCGATTTCATATTTTCAAAATTGCTAATGAATCTACTGCCTGAGGTTTAACACCCAGATGCCCGCTTTGCATTTGTGCTTATTAGTTGCCTGGTGAGGCGGGAGGTACGCAGGCAGTAAAAATAAATCCACAAACTGAAAACGAACTTACATCTGCCACCTGAACAACAGGCTCAGGCTGGTGGTTTGGTGATCCGTTTCTGCAAAGCATGGAAAACTTAACAGTTGGAACGCAGGAATAACAATGAACTCAACAGTAAGAAAAACATTTGTTGTCCTTACTAATCAAATAAGAGCACTACATGGATTTTATAGTGAATTTTACAGTAATCCAGGAAGCATACCCTTCAGCAACTGGAAAGCTGTTGTGGGTGCTATTGAAGCCAGGAGATGGGGAGTTGTTGACATATGTGACCTCAGGCCAGGGAGAGCACTGTCAAAGACCCAACATTTTGTGTTATTTTGGCATCTAAATACATCAGAAGTATTTTTTTTGCTGCCACTACTTTTAATCTTCAGGTTTCACTTAAATTGAATTTGAAGTGAATCGGTTAAGTGCTTAAGAAAATGAATTTAATGGATGGATGAAGCCACAGCCTTTGGGTCTCTTCTACACGTGTCAGTATTTCCTAGTAAATACTTAAATAATGGATTTATCAAGAAAATCTTCTTTGGTTACGCTTTGAGAAAGTGAGTATTTGTTGCCTTTCTGTTTAATTAAAAATAATTCAAATCAATATATAACATAGTCCCAATAACAGCCCAACTCCAGTGGTCTATTTAATTAGATCAAACTAAATTTCCTTTTGATCACTCTTACCTTTATTCCAAGCAGTGATTACTGCTCTTAGCACTCTTATACGCTTACCTCTGTCAGGATTGTGGTTTCGTAGGAGGGCTGGTATTTTTCCTTTTCCTGTGGAGCCCTCTTCTCCATCTTCTCCCTATCTGTCTTCTGCTTTCTGTCTGCACCTTTAGGCTAAAACATGACAAGTGGAAGAAATATAGATGGTGATCATGGACAGCACTACCGCAGGGACCAAATACAGTATTGGACAGTGGTGCATTAAAGATTTTATTTCGGATTCCCTATTTTTCCATGTCAATCCTCTCACCTTGAAGACTTTGACCTGGCAGGAGGCAGAGTGAAGGTGTTCCGTGTACTCTCCATTCTCGTTCTCTTTAAACGTGTCGATCTGGATGCGGAAAGGCACGCCCTTTTCTCCGCCGTGCTTGCGCATGGTGAATTCTGTGCTAATGCAGTGAACCTAAAAAGGAAAGGAAAACGAACCCGGAATCTATGTCAGGTCTGTGATATCAATATAACAAAAAATCTTGGCAAAGTGTTAGATTAGTAAGTGCAGACTCACAATCAGCTTATTTGTTATAGAATAGATGAGTACACCAAATGTTAACAGCTCATCTCTGTATGCCAAAGTTCTCTAAACTGCCTCATATCACTGCCATTAATTTAAAAGTACAGCAAATACGAAGTAATAACACAATAGTAGCATGTTGCCCATCCAGTTACCTGGATAAAAACTGAGGTTCTTTTTGATGGGTCCCAAAGGAATTCCACCGTGTTAAGCTGAGTGGGGTTAGCCCTGGGGTCAATTATTCCCACTGACATCGGGATATCTGCAATGGATCAAAGCAAAACAAGGACGCTTTTAACATACATCATCTTCTCACTGCCACCATTAGCATGAATTGGCAATTTTGGTTAATATTTATTCTGAATTTATTTTCTGCAAAGCCATTTCATAGTTAATATGCACATAAGGCTACACACCAACCACCTTTAAAGCACAAATTCAGCAGAATAAATAAATGCCCATCTTTCTGGAAGCTCACCCAGGTCGAGAATACGATCTCCGGGCCTGTTCCAGCGCCAGCCTTCCAGCTGCTGGTGCTCTGTGTACTGAAGTCGTCGGTCATGAAACACCACACGAATTATGCTCTGAAATTCAGAAAAAGTCATTTTCTTGTTACTCTGGTACCCCGGTACAGGGGCTTGGCTCAGCCTTCACAATAAAGGTGGTGTGATTAGCGTCCCTGAATACTCAACAATGTAAGATTCTAATCAATTTACAAAAGGCTGAAGGGAAGAGGCCATCTTCATCCCAAAGCCTTCCCTACTGCATTTGTTATAATCACCCCCACTGACCAGCACCAAGAATACTCATGACAACACTTTGGTTGCCATCAGCTTCCTTCTGTTTAACAGCTCTTAACTGCTGAACTACTAGTAAACTACTTTTACTTCAAGAGTCAATTAAAATTTATATTATATTGAATATAATAAATGCAATCATACAAAAAAAAAAGAATCATTCACTAATTTCATCTAACCCTTATCTAACTTATTCTGTTCTACTCACAGCCCCCTGGGATTTTGTGCAGCCTGACTAGACGCAAGATGAGCTCAAAAGCAGCTGGCCTGAGTTTGTGCAGCAATATTTATACTGATTTACACTAGTTACTGGATTATGCAAATATATGTTAACACATATTACCTTACCTTCACCATTTTGCCAGTGATTTCTGGAAGTTCCCCAATTTTCCGATTATCAAGCATTCTAATTTCATAGGATTGCCCTGCAAATCCACATAATAAATAAATAATGTGTTCACTGTTATTTGTTATTTCCATCGTTCGAGTCACACTATATGTTAATGCTATAATAATATCGCAATAGCCAATTCTGCAATACCACCATCACTGCTAACTAATCACAACAAGGCACAACAGTTGTGTTATAGCATGGAAAAATCCGTAACTAGAGTTAGGATTAGGGTCCGACTGTTAGCCCTCCCACCTACCCAGTTTGAACTCAGCGGCTTTTGAATTTGAACTCTTAGATATCATTATATTTGCACAAAGCCGAGAAGTACATGGTGGCTGGGATCCTGATGCTGACCTTGGTTGAGGTAGGTGAGTGTTTCATCATGCAGTTTAACGGCTGGCGAGGTAGGTGCACACAGAACATACTGAAAGGGTAGGATCTTATTGTCACTGTCTGGTGGGAGGTTGGACTCCTCCTGTTTGAAGATGGGGAGGGCAAGTACATCGCTGCAGAGACAAAAGAAAAACAAACTTGCATCACTTCATTGTCCAATAAGAACATCTTTTAATAAAACAAGCTTCTTTCACAGAATTTACAGGAAGCCAGCCTAAATACTTATACTTACTGAACTGATACGACCTTCAGCCTCATGATAAAGAGGTCTCCCTGTCATCACTAGACAACACTTAAAGCTGGCTGGTGAATTATGGTGTCCTCTAGTTTCACAGTTCAGCAAGTATAATGGAGGCAATGCTACCAAATACCAAGGTATCCGAGTCTGCATGTCGCTGTTCCTGTCCACACAAGAATTTCTACAGCAAGCCGCCACTTTACAGAGTTTTTAACATGCCAGGAATGGACACAAAAAGAGAGGGATCTTTTTCAGGCAAAGCAAAGTACTTCAGTCAGCAAAAAAAAATTTTTTTTTAAACTTTTAGATGAGCTGCAGTAAATGAAAAAGCACAGAACTGTCAACAGATAACGACCCTTATGAATTCAGGATATGCTGTAGAGTGATAAGATAGATCTAATGCTCCAGGGGACTATTTTCTTCAAAGACTATTCTCCAGCTAATTGTCACCAAGTAGTGTTATGGATCTTTATCTGCATACGGCAATTAATTTGCACTTGTGCCAGTGCGAAGAGATTTCACGGCTCAAACTGCCCACGTAGCAGTCAGAAAATGCGAAACACTAAATGTGCACATAACAGATGCACCTGATTATTAAGCTTTAAATTACAAAAAAAAATAGCCTTGTTTAAACTGTCCAAGTGGGTTTGAAAAGAACAGCTGTTTGAAAATAATGACCATGAGAAACAAACTATGAGATCAACGCTCATAAAAAGCAGTTTTAGAATTCTGAGGCAAGTAAAAACACACATTTCTGACATTAGCTTTGAAAACAAAACAACAGCTGAAGGAGTTATCCTTGAGATGTCACAGCTTACATCTTTCTCAATATATTAAAAAAACAAAACAAAAACACTGAATCTGGATCTAAACAACAAACAGATAGCAGCATTCAGTCCAGAAGGCCTCATCCGTCAAATAGTCATACTGTACCTCATACTGTACGCTCCCGCGCCAAGCTCCTGGCCAATACCGGAGAGACTAGCATCAAAGTCCTGGACCAGTCCGGACTCAATCACTTCATCCGTGAGAGGCAGTTTGAGAGCCCACGCCATGGTGACGGTGTGGAGATTATAACGGAGTGCAGTTCCGGCTGAAACTCGAGGCAAGCCTTACCTGTTTATCACTACTTTTCAAGATTTGAAGGAGAAAGTAAAATAAGAGTGAGTGTGGCTCCGATGTTTATTTTTTTAAAATCAGGTGAGATTTAGGTGTTCACTAGTTGAACAGTCCCACAAAAAAGTTTTGAAAATGTTAAAATGATCACACATTGAGTTGTCAGGAAATCCGAGTAATGCAGCGCTCCAGATGTTAAACGATAACGGCAGTAGTTTTATCCAAGCGTGAACACATCAGACTCACTTGACTTGGGTCACGCTACAGTGCACTTTATGCCTTTACTGTTTCTAAATTAGTAACGCAAGTCATTATGAGTTACGAAGCTTACCTTTAGGTGGAAAGTGTGGCTATTTGCTAACCCTGCAACAGTTTATGCCATCATGTCACGCTCCTTCGGCCAAGCGCTAAAATAAACATGTCGAGCTAACACCTCAGCTGCGCAGCCTGCCACTTCACTCAGCATGCTAGCCCTGATCTAACTTATTCTGTGGATCGGTTTATTCGTGGTTTGCATATCTATGCGTAAAAAATGGTCAAAATCACCTGAGATGTTTAAATATATGTATTATAGTGTCGTGCTTCTTGTTTGTTTATCTAGCTTCTCAGGGAAAGGAACCTGCCGTAATTTCCGTTCGGTCTTCTTCTTTGCGTGACATCTGAGTGCTAGCAAAGAACACAGAGACTCGTTACCGCCACCGTCCGTTGATGTTCAGTCAGTGACGTTAAATAAGGTTATTTTTCTTCTTTTGGCTGCCCCATTTCAAAAAAAAAAATATATATATATATATATATATATATATATATATATATATATATATATATATATATATATATATATATATATATATATAAAACAGAATAAAATAAATTAAATCTCGTAACTCATGTTACGAGATTCCAAGCAGAGTTCACAGGACATTTTGTCCATATATATGGTCCAAAGATCTTCTAGGGTCACCAAGAATCTGCTTAATGACCTAAGCACCTGGTTTTCTGTCATTTAAAACATACAACACAAAGTTATCAGTTGAAAAAGATATTTTTGATTTGCTTGCAGATTATCAAACAACAGACCATACAATACAGATTTATAATTTAAGTGGAATCTTACACCAATCAATTTGCAAACATTGCAATTCTGTCAGGTAGATCCCCAAGGATCATTTTATAATATGCCCCTATGTCTTGCTCTGTCTCATTTCTTTTTCCATAAGGAAAAGTCTCCTACTCAACAAGTTTTCCCTACAATACCTAAAGAGGTATTCCTAGAAAATGCTAGAACAGGGGTTGCCACAGCGGATCATCTGCCTCCATATCACCCTGTCCCTTGCATTCTCTTCTGTCACACCAACCCTCTGCATGTCCCTCCCTCACTACATCCATGAATCTTCTCTGTAGTCTTCCTCTTTTCCTTTTGCCTGGCAGCTCAGTGTTCAGCATCCTTTATCCAGTCTATCCACTATCCCTCCTCTGCACATGCCCAAACCTTCTCAGCCTTGGAGATTTTGTCTTCAAAGTGCTCAACCTGAGCTGTTCCTCTGATGTACTCATGACTAATCCTGCCCATCCTGGTCACTCCCAATGAAGATCTGAGCATCTCCAGCTCTGCCGCCTCCAGCTTAGCCTCCTGCCTTTTTGTCAGTGCCACCATCTCCAAACCATACATCACAGCAGGTCTCACTGCCATCTTGTAAACCTTCCCTTTCACTTTTGCTGTTTTCCTTCTGTCACAAATCACCCTGGCACTTGTCAGGGTCACCCGCTTCACCCTGCCTACACTCTCTTCTTCACCTCTCTTGTGCACTGTCCCTTGCTTTGGATGGTTGACCTCAGGTATTTAAACTCATCTACCTTCATTAACTCTACTCCTTGCATGTTTACTTCATAGGCTAGTTAGCTAAAACTAAACCAAATAATAATGTGATTGATCATCACAGTTTAATACAAAGTCAGTTACATTTCAGTCATATCTATCTGTCCAGCTAGGAAGTGTAAACCATTATTAATCTATTTCACCTGCATTGGTCCAAATGAAAGTGACATGTGCACTGCAACAACAAGACAACTCCCCAAAGCAGGTGGTCGCCACAGACCATTGCTCTCTCCTTATCCCTTCTCACTGATTTTTGTCACATCCATCCATCCCATCACAAAAAAGTTTGCCGTCTCCCATCACAGTCTCAAGAATGTGGAGGAGATACCTGGAAATGAGCCTTTACATGAGAAGAGCTCCGGACTGTAGAAGGACGTCAACCCAACAGCGCGATCGGTTTCTGCTCCTTTGTGTGAGGAGGAACAGGAGGAGCACTGACAGAGGATTGCAAAGTGACCTCCAGCCAGCTACTAATGTGAATTTTTTTGACAGTTTGGTCAGAAACAGACTCATGAGTCTGGCGTGAGGGCCCAGCATCCTTCATTCGGACCTGTTCTCACAACACCAGAACTGGCAGGTCCACCAGTGGTGCCCTGTTGTCTTCGTAGATGAGCCCTGAATGCTGTTACGTTGCAGGATGAAATCCTCAGACCCAATGCTCTGGGTTCCTCCTGGTGCAGGACATTGTCTGGCCTCATGTGGTCTGTCTGTGTGTAGGCTTTCATTGGTTTCCTTAATTTTTTGAGCAGTGTAAATCAAGAGACAACAATCAGTGAGTAATAAAGATGGGTTTATTTAATTTGACAAAAAATGACAAAAAAAAAAATTAAATTTTGCCTCCCTTTGACATGAAGTTTCATGTGCTTTGCTGGGTCAAATGAATATACCTTACATCTTATTAATCTAATTTATATATTTTTTTTCTATTGGATAACTTATTATATTAAGCAATATATTCCCTTCCCTTTTTGAACATGAAGGTAAACACAAGTTAAAATATTATTTTATGGTTAAGTACATGTCCACTGCAATATAGGCCTTTGTACTATCATTCAAATGCAAATATTAGTTGGAACATAAACTGTATCATTCATTTCAGAAACTCATAATAGCTTTTATACTCTGCAGTATTTGACATTTCATCTGCATAAAAAGGAAGTGAATCTTGTTCCTTGTCAGCTTGATGGCTGCGTTGTTGCCAGCACTGCTACATTTTGCAAAGCTTCCTACAGTTCAGGAACATCAAAAAGCAAAGATGTAATTCTTTCAAAATCACAACTGACACCTTGACTGTAAATTAACCATTCGCAACCCTTTCAGTGTCACTAAAGTGCCAAGAATCCTTAAAGCCCCCTACCCCCACCCCCACCCCAAAAGTAGCTTTATACTGCATGTGCAAAGTGTCCTCTAAGCGTTCAGGCTGAAAATCATAACACACCAAACCGCAAACCGGCTTTCCTTCAATGAACAGTTAATTACACTCTTTTTTAAAATACAGTAATCAATTTGATTGATATTAGGTTTATTAGGAGTGTCTAAAAATGGTGCTAATGTTTCAAGCGGCATGACACCACTTTAAATTGACTTCATAATAGACCAATTAAGCTCCCATTTTGCAAATATACTTAATCAAACTTGAGATGAAAAATGCAGCTGAAGCATTGCCAGGCTATTAAGGTAACAATCAAAGCGACGAGTAAAGAGACAGCAAAAGAGAGTATTATGAGCACCTAAAAGCAAATGGAAGAAAAAAAAAAAAGTTAAAAAGCATAAAAACAATACAGATGATGGTGAATTCACATACAGAAATTATGAGCATTTTGCACAATCAGTCAGTCACAAACAAACCAAGCTTCATGAAAAAAATAAGTTTACACTTGTGGCACCACAGATGGGCAGGCCAAGCAACAATGTTAGTCTGAAAACATGATACCCATAAAAGTGACTCCATGGACAACCAGCAGCCAATGAAGAGGAAATGAGCACAGATTTTAAGTTCCCCTTTTAACCAGAGATAACAACGCGATGATTGTCCCAAAACACGATCAGGAGTCAGTGATCTTTAGGGCTTTTTAAACTTAATAATCCTGATGAAATTAAGGTTATTACAGTCTACAGAGTCCCGTAGAATAAGAAGAAGACGCTACTTTCAGCTGCCTGCTGTGGTGACCCCTTGTGAATCTATATTCACAAGGGGTCACCACAGCAGGCAGCTCCACATGTTTGATTTGGCAGAGTTTTTATGTCAGATTCCCTTCCAAAGGAATATGTGTTTTCCTTCTGGGATTGGACCGGGGATCTTTCTCTTGTTAGGCAAATGTGTAAACCACTACACTGCAAAGCTACAGTCTGCAAAGTCCTATGTCAGTCAGTCAAAAATGATATTTGTATTTGCAGAGCTGCCCTTGCAGGACAAATACTTTCTGAATATAAATGAAATGAGCAGCTGGAAATTTCACATTATCCATTCTGGTCAAAGCGTATTCGTATTCAAATATCAAGCCAATGTCACAGAGTGACGTACATGTAACTAAACTCAATGTGACTTAATGCATAACCACTTAACATAAGTCAGAGGGATAGCCTATAAAACCACGTATAAAAGTTCACGAACCGTTTTAAATATATCATGTTAATATCACTGTATATGGTAAGAGGACCATGCAGTTTCACTTAGTATGCACCACACAAAAGTAGTGTAAACAAGTAGAACACAATTATATTACAATTTTAGCACTCTTTCATAAGATCTGCGTGATTTCCTTCACTTTCTCAAAAAAAGTTCATATTCTTTCAACCTTCATGAAGTCGTATTTATGACACAATCCACTTCTGTGCTGCTGGATTACATGTTCAAATTCCCAAAAGGATGAAAGATCAGTCAGAAAATCTGCCATAATGAAATCCCTACTGAACCTGGAAGACGTTGATCTTGCTTGTGTTTTTCAGTGTCTGTCGCCGGTTGCAGAACCATACTCGCACAACCTCTCGGTCATAGTTTAGCTCTCTTGCAATCTCTGTAATCTCCTGGCCTGTTGGCAGAGCATTCTTCTCAAAGTAGGAGTTGAGGACTTCTATTGCCTGAGGTGTGAAACTAGTACGCCTCTTGCGTTTTTTGGAAGGTTCACCACCGACAAACTCCATCAGATTCTGCTGGCCTTTCTGGTTCCAGTGCTCGGCTTCGGCCAGCCACTTTTCCAACACCGGTTTCAACTTCTGAGCACTCTTAGGGGTGATGTCCAGCTTCTCAAACCTGCAACGGCAAAGAAAGTTTTCCCTCTGAACTTTTTCATAGGGAATAGCAATGCAAGGGTGGACTTTGACATCATCTGAATTCACGTGCACACAAACACCACCAAACTGCACACACCCAAACTAATTGCCGTGTCCAATTTAGAGACCTGAACACGCGTTGCCATTATTTCTAAGTGGGATACATATGTAAGCCTGATGATGTGATACAGTAACATTTCAAAGAAGCTGGCTGGTTTCAAATGAAAATAAATGGAGCCATCATCATTAATGATGTATTATATCAACCCCCTGCAACCCATCTGCTATTATTGAGAATGTTAATTTTTATCTAATCCACAAATTAACTGCGATCAGCGCATCACTAATGGGGACACATGGCATGTAACGCAGCTTCAGAGTAAATTCGGCTGCATGCTCAATGAACTGTGCATAAGTTCAATTTATGCACAAACAGACCCGCGTCAAAGCAGAAAATGGCACAGGCATAATTCAGTTACCAGTAATGATGGCTTTATTTTGTTTGGGGCTCATAAGGTGAGTCCAGGGTTTGTCATCAGGAGGGGTTTCCTTACCTATTTACGGGAATGATCCCCGTCATTGATCCAGCAGTGCCATTTAATACATGAAACAAATTAGTATTTTTACAGTACTTAACTGTTTAAAATAAGTAAGTAATGCATAATTTACTGTGCAAACATACATGGGAATACAGTATATAAAGGCAAAAACAGAGTTTTTAAATTCTAATGAGCTTGAAAGTCCATCAGGTATGAACACCTTCATTCTTCTGAGCTTTCATGAGTCTGAGCTTTCTTAGGCAAACTTAATTTCTTTAAGCAATCTTCACCTTCACTTCCACTCACTGTTGTACCTCTCTCCCGACCTCTTCTGACACACCGACAACGACTTGCACCAAAAATTGAAAATTTGGATTCATCACCCCCATAAGACTCGTTACCACCGATTTTCAGTCCAGTTCTTTGGCGTACCTCAGCCTTAAGAATGGCTCCTTGGCAGCCATCCTTCCACCGAGGCCATTTCTGATGAGACTTCAGTGAACAGTAGATGTATCAACTGAAGGACCAGATGCATCTCTCAGGTCCTGCGTCAGGTATTTGCTGGATTTTCTCATATTTCTTAAAGACGTGACTTTCAGATACTGTTCATCTGCTGTGGATAGTTTTTTTTTTAGGTCTGCCACTTTCTTTTGTTCTCCATTTGTTCAGTGTTGTCAGTTTTTTTAAGGGCACGCTGCACACCATGCTGAGATACGCCAAGTGTTTGGCTAATAGCTCTTTGTTGGTGCAAAAATACTATTTTATGACTGTCAAACTGTGTTATCTTGAGCATTTTTGATTGATTAAACTAAAGAAATGGGAACAAATTATGTGTTTTTCCAACATGCTGCCAGTAACAAAGAAGCTAAAGATACAATTTAAAATTGGTTCTTTGCTAAGATGTCTGTTATGTGTACACAGCACTGGTTCATCCCTTGAGTTAGGTGGCTTTTTATGCTTGAATGATTCATAAGTCAGCATTAAGTGGCTTAACAAACAAAACCAAAAAGCAAAACATTTCTCTGACAATGGTCAAGAACTGAGAAATGTATAAAGTGTTGGCTGGAGATGAATTACAGTTAATAAAACAATTTTAAAAAAACGTAGAAGGAGAAAAAAAAGCTCTCCACATGAAAAGCAACAATAACAGGAGGGTAACATACCTGCAAATGGCAGACTGGCTGTAGGCTGGACCCTCAGTTGCAGTGAGAGCCTGCCCTACTTGCGTCTGAGTAAGCCCCAAGGACAGCCGACGGATCTTGAAATTCTTGGCAAACTCTCGAATTTCCTCCAGATTAATGCCCTCCTCTGTGCTGACTGCCTGCTGAGGTTCTACAATTCAGAAGAATCTGGTTAAAAATATCTACCTGCTTAAAAGAGATCTGCGGCTGGCAAGGCGAAGCAGGTGTACATACTGCTGACAAGCTGGCCCACTTTAGCTGTGTCTCCACAGGTGATGGGAACTGTGGAGGAGAGCGTGGTGGCAGTCTTCAGTACAGCTGGCTGTGGGGCAATGACAACCGGTGACTGAGTGACAGTTGTTGCTGTAGCCTGGGAGGGCACAAAAACTATATATAATTAGATTCAACCTGTTATGGTCCAATTTTACAAAAAAAAAAAGAAAGAAAGAAAGAAAAATGAAAAATCAAATGAAAGAATCATTTAATTCTTTTTGACTGATTTTAATTTGCCTACCTGTGTGCTAGGTTTGGCAAGTGTTGGAGGAGCAGCAGCTTTGGGCAGAACGGCTGCAGAAGTTGCAACTGCAGCAGGGCCATTCCCTACAGTGGCAATGATTTGTCCCTGTGTGTTAAGAAGCAGCTGGGGTGCCACAGTCTGGACCTGGAGCCCCTGCAGCCCCTGGAGCCCCTGTAGCCCCTGGAGCCCCTGCAGCCCTTGCAGCGGGAGTGTGGGAGTCGCAGCCCCTCCAGCCAGAGAGGCTGGGTTCACCAACAGTGGGAGGGTCCCTATGACCTGAAAATATCGTCCAAAAGGAGGGGAAAAAAATTCACACAAATAATTAAATATACACTTCTGCACCAATTTTCACTTAAATCCACTTTCACAACATTCAACATTCTGACATGGTGGTGTTTTTGCAACTTAAAATAAGTATATCCTATTAGTGTTTATGTCAGAGTAAACTTTCTACATTAAACACTACAAAATGGTAGCAGTGAGTAATGAAACTATTTGGAGGACAATCAGTTCTAACTGAAATTCTCTTATGCTCTACTACATTGAAATAGCATCGTGAACTAATATAAACTAGAAGCTAGAGACCGTTTTCCACAACTGAGATTCATGAAAACAATAATAAAAGACATAATCATCTTTGCAGTGATTATAGATCACTAGGCATCATTATTATAAAAGTTTCACAAAACTGTGAACCACATTAAGTACGCAAATCACACTGTCTGCCAATCCCTTATTTAAACCATTTCTCTTTTTTAATGATGTCTGATACTGTATGTGCCCCAGTTGCCTTTTTGTCTAGCTCCTACTGCAAGGGCATTGGGGATGTTGCCAGGACATTCCTTCATTATATTAAAGGCATTTTCCAGTTAGCTGAAACAATCATTTTAACAGAGACAGAGGAGAGGATGAGAACAAGACAGATCATAACTCAAATCTAAGCTCAGTGACATTATACCATTGCAGCAGCAGTCTTTTACGGCACCCACCTGTCCCTGGGCATTTGTGATGATCTGACTGGTGATTCCAGCCATGCTGGACATGGCACTGTTGATGATGGGGGTGGACGTAAGGGAGCTGAGGAACTGCGGCTGCGCTCCCAAGGAAGCGGCGTTGATCTGAGCAAGATAATCACAATATTTTCCTAGAGCATATGAAAAACGAACAGTAGCACAAACAGAAGAAGAGATTTCTTACAATAGCGGGGTTGATGGAGAGTCCTGCAGTCTGAAGCGCTGCCACAGATATGTTGGACGGAGAAATGGTGGTAGTGGCAGGGGTCGCCTGGGCTGTTGCCACCTGAGCAACAGTAATCTGTGCATTGGCTACCTGCGATGCCTGAGGTGCCACCTGCTGCATGGCCGCTTGCACCTGCTGAATGGGAGCTGACTGAGACTGGAACACTGCCTGTGCATTGGCTTGCAGCTGAGGCTGGACCGAGTTCAGGACTGTTGCAGCTGAGGAAGATAGAATGCAACATGCTACTGTTCTGTAATTAAGTTATACTTCATATTTCTTAGCTGTGGGAGGAAATATGGACAAAAGTATTGGGCTGCACCTCTTAATCTTTGAATTCGGGTGTTTTCAGCCCAGTTGCCACAGGCATATAAAAAAAAATAATCAAGCACTTAGCCATACACTTGTGAAAGAATGAGTCATTCTAAAGCATGACATGACATGTTTATCAACTTATAAATAACATTCCCAATGAGGGTCAACATCTGGTTTAAAAAAAAGCTATGCTTTAACTGTAATCTTGTCAGCATAAATGTATATATATATTGAAGATGTGGGAGGTCAGATGACACCAGACGTTCACACATTCTGTTTTACCTTGAAAGCCGGCAAAGGGCAGTTTGAGGAGATTTCCAGCTGGGTTAGCCGCTGCAAGACCAGGGAGAGTCGCTACATTGGTGGTAGGAAGAGTGAGAACAGCCAAACCTCCCTGGCCACCGATGGAGCCCGGCATACTGAGAGGGATGAGTAGCGGTTGACCCAGTGACCCGGTCTGGGCCATCATACCCGTCATTAGAGTCGCCAGACCTTCCTGGGTCAGCACCTAGTGAAAAAAAATAATAATTCCATTGACAATTATGCCTACAAGGCATATTGTGCTTTCAAGGGGGTATTTTGTCTCCTTAATATTTTTACAGTTGTATTTTTACACACTGAAACTAAATAGTAATACATTTGTTACTGTGGGTGCACTCAAAAAGTCTAATATTAAGCTATTTTTTAACCGTGTTAGGGGTTTTATTTTTACTGCTGAAATTGCTGAAAATGTTGTGCTAACAGCCTCGGGATATGTATTCAGCTGCTTGGAATAAACTTTGCTAGTTTTTTCACATTTTCAGTGCACAAATGCATCAGTTTATAATTTCAGTAAATCACCTACAATGTTTTTCTGTGATAACAGTGACGCATGTCCTTCTGGTACAAGAAATCACATGTAAAAAAGAGAAAAATGCAAATAGTTTTGCCACCCACTCTAAGCTCTTTCTACCTACCTGTATAATCAGACAGTAAAATTATTTAGTTTCTCTGCTGATTAAATATGAATATGAAAAGTGTAGTGAGTGTGCGTCTCAAAGAAAACAAAAACATACCTGTGGACAGCCTTGCACGGTGATGGGCATGGCGGCCTGGTGCTGGGGCAGAGACACACTGATGGGGACAGCAGGGGTCAGCGTTTGGATAGCAGGAGCTGGAGGCTCCACAGACACCACCTGCTGCTCACCCAGCACTGCAGGAGCAGCGCCAGGGTTGTTGTTATTAACAATGCGCTACAACTCTGTATGTATGAAAAATGAGGTCTGTGCTATTCAGTATTATCTAAGATGACGATGATTTACCTACACCACCCCCTGTGCTCTGGGGCACTGTGGGACTGTCCTGGCTGCTGCTGGCATCAGGTTGCTCAATAGCTTCAGCCACTCCCTCGTCAGCTTTGCATTCACTCTTCCCATCAGCTGCTGATGATGGCAAAGATGCATCGACCTCTACTTCTAGCACACGAATAGTCTCATGGCCAGACATCACAATGACCTGCAGAGTGATCGGGAACTAAATCTGAGAGGATTCAAATGCATAAAGAGTTTCCGCTTTTGTTCACGTTTATATTAGAAATGCAACTCCACTAAATTAACTATGTGCAATTATTTTATGAAACAACACAAAATAATTCTCATTTGCTCTAGCCCCAGAGCGGTCAGTATTTCTCCACCTTGTCAGTTCCCTCTCGAAGAGCATGTAAGGAACCAGATTTTGACTTAGCTGATGATTCATGGTATGCAATAATGACAGACCTAGCGGAGGAGCAGCGAGACAACCTGGGCTGGAGGACAAGGTGCATAGAGACAATGCAGGAAGAGAGAGGAGGATGCATACCTGGTTGTCTTTGGCAGGGAATTTCAAAGTGCAGGATTTAAATGGCTGAAAAAAGACTTCTGCAGTCAGACAGTGAATGGCTAAGGAGAACAGAGAAGCCGAGCACATGTTAGGACACAATGAACCAAAATGAAACAAACAAACAAACAAACAAAAAAGAGACACAAATGAAAAGAGCATGAGTACACAAAAACAATGATAAGAGCATCAGCCAACAAGCAGCTCAAGCAATGCTTTCTTCGAGCTCGCCTTTGTGCTCCCGTGAAGAGCATTGCTTTTGTTTGCCGACAATGTCTACACACACTGTTACTAGAGAGAAAAACCACAATTAATTATTAAGCACGGCAATTCAAAGACTGTTTCCGACACAAGCATAGGTACTATTAGTCTGTGAAACACAAAAGTGTGTCAGGATCTCAGTGGGCTGCTGTGTGACAGTTAATCATTCCATTATGAAGTGGCACGCTGGCACATGGAGGGTGACAGGAGCAAACAGCAGCAAAGAACTCAAAGGCAGAGTTATGTTTTGTTAGGCTCACTGTAAGTGTAGCTGGGAGGGCGTGTGTGAGTGTGTGTGTGTGTGTGTGTGTGTGTGTGTGTGTGTGTTAGGGTAGGGGTGGGGTCCCTAACAAACAGGTGAGTGTTACCTGCTCGTTGACAGTAAGTGGGGCATCTTTGGCAGGCAGATCCTGGGAGTTCATGGCAGCCCCTGTCTTCCTGGCATTCTGGGTAAACAGAAACTGATTTTTTTTTAAAAAATGCAACAACCGCTTTAGAAATTCAAACATGCATTAAGTTTCCCCACGTAAGCCCATAGTGTCTGCACTTTAATGACAAACGCTGCTTGGACGGACCCATATGCAGAAGACAGATTTATTTTAAATTCATAGCTATTTTTGGTCATTGCACGACCAGACTATTTGGAGGGGCCTGTAAACAGGCCATACTGTTTTGCACTTAAGCTGCAGAAAAGGTGATAAAACATGCCGGTCGTGGCCGCTTATGTGGTCACACATCCAGCACAGGTCACAAAAAAGAGTCGAGACGGCGCGTTTCCTGCTGCAATGCCCCGTTAGATGTGAGGATCTGTCAAAAACTTCAGCGGGTGTTGATGGGCTCCCACCCCCATCCTGCCCAATAAAAGTCTCGCCGCGTCGGCCACTTTTGAGGACTAGCTGCAAGCACGGAGCACGGGCAACGGAAATCATCTCGACCCGTGCCAAGAGACCGAATATTATGTATTTCCCTCTCTTTATCATAAATATATAAATTATGCTAATTACGAACATTGCATATTAACCAAAACTCATTTCCTCTCGCCATTTCGCTGCTATGCGCGAAGAGCAAGCCGGAATACAGTCCGGTTTTTATATTCAACTTACCGCGTATATGCAGCTTATGTTCTGTAATCCCCCGCTCTTAAAAAAGGTCCTTGTCACAGTTTGTTTCAGTCACACATAATTAAAAATTCATCTCAGCTCCCAGACAGGCGCTGTGACTGCACACAAAAGAGGTATTTGCATTGATAAGGAGGGTTGCAATGTTAGGATCTCCTCTCTCTTAATATTTAATGACGATGCCCTTTCTGCAACAGTTCAGATAATCAAAAATCCTTGCGGTGTCTCACAGAATCCTGTTTGAGCTGTAAAGTCGGACAAAATTGCCACAAAATTGGCCTTTTGCACTACGTCATGAACAGTATACCTTATGCAAGAAAAAATCTTGCATTGAAAAATGTCTGCCTGGACTTGAGAGG
>JAMQGT020008508.1:0-31663 GCA_024447675.2 Pterophyllum scalare
AGTAAGTTTTGATTTTCAAAGATATTAAAAAAGAAAAACTTTACAGACTTGGTGCTCATGTCTCATGTTTGACGGGAAGATGCTGACTTGTCTGCAAACACTTGCCAACTACTCACTAATGAATCAGTGAAGAATGCAACGCAAATGGGGAAAGGGAGACCATTTGCCTTCAAAGTAAAAGTTGTATTCAGTTCAATGGTAAGGTACAACTTTTACTCTGAAGATGTATGTTCTTTGTTTCTGATTTACATCACTTTGTCAAGTTTCATTACTGCTCGCATTAGTTAACAAGCCTTTGCAGAAAAGTCAGCATCTTCCATGTAAACTGCTGTTGTTCACCAGCCTCCAGCAACCACTCGCGAGCTGGTCAGGGAATCCACATTTTTCCCAGCTGCCAAGGGGGAACCGGTCAGGGTCACTCAGGCACGTTGGATTCAAAAGCACGACTTTAATGACAAGTTTAACAAGTTGCTTTGAAGACAGGTTTCTTTTAGTGAAGTCCAGGCTCCAAACAGACAGGCAACTTCCACAGCTCCCTTACAGAATCTCTCTCCACAAGCAAAAGTTTCCTTCTCTGGGCACCAGAAGCTACAACGAAGCATGTAACTCATGGCAGGTAAGCAGTGCAAAACAAGCAAGGGAGCCAGATTCACTAACAGTAGCCATTTCAACAGTCCAGCAAAGACTGAAGGCATTCCACCACCTTTGGTAATAACAGGAGAAGACATAATGCCAAACAGGTGAGCTTGTTTCCTTCAGATGCTTGGACTGAAGGGCGGGAATCCAGGACAAGTCTGATCAGTCGGATTTGAGCCAAATGTTTTCCTGTTTCTTGTACTTCTTGGATGAATCTCAGAAGGTCCTGAGGGTAAAATGGTGGGCTTTACAATAAGATGTAGATAAGCTGGCACAGCTAAATAAAGTGAGAGGTCACAAATGTTGATGTAAGAATTTATTGCTGAAGTTGAAAACCACCTTCTCAAAAAAATTGAAATATCCACTGCAGCTTGACGCCTGTCACTGAGGGCCACTCCAGACTGGAACCAAGTCCAGCCCCTCTCTAGGAGACTGGTTCCAGAGCCCAGGCCATGCGCTGAGGTGAGCCCGTCCATAACTAGCCCGTATCTCTCAACCTCACGCACTAGCACAGGCTCCTTCCCCACCAGAGAGGTCACATTCCATGTCCCAATAGATGGTCTCAATAGCCGGGGATCGGTCCACCAGGGCCTCCGCCCTTGGCCACTGCCTGAAACAAAATGCACCCGACCCCTACAACACCTCCTGTGGGTGGTGGGCCTACAGGAGGGCGGGCCCATGTCTCCTCTTTGGACTGCACCTGGCTGGGATCCACAGGCTAATGTCTGGCCACCAAACGCTCTCCCTCAAGCTCCCTCCCCAGGCCTGGCTCAAGGGTGGGGCCCCAGTAATCCTATCCTAGGCAGGGTAAACAGTTCCCTTAATGACTCTTCCATGGGGTCGTTGGAATTATTATTTGTCTGGACCCTCACCCAGGACCAATTTGCCATGGGAAAACCTACCAGGGGGACAAGCCCCCAGACAATATAATTCCTGGGATCACTGGGACACACAAACCCTTCCACCATGATAAGGTGGCGATTCACGAAGGAGTCTCCAGTTCTCTTCAACATGAAACCAGTCTATATCTTCTCTTTGACACATTACTACTGCATATACTTTTGTTATTATTCCATCACTAGTAATGAAAAAATATGTAAAAGGGAGGGATCCAAAGAGGATTTCTTTAAAAGAGGTCATACTATTGCATGTCTGAAACAGGAGGGGGAAACCCCAGATCACAGATCACACACAATTTAAGATTTTAATATACCAGAAACAACAGCCTAAAAAACAGCTTTTAAAAAAGAGGTGGGGATACAGTCAGAAGGGTAGATGGAAGCATTAGAACGTGCCACAGTGTGTTCTAGTGTTTCCAGTGAGATCTTAGTGAATTGGCTTAAGGAGGAAGGAATGCATGGCTATGGATTTAGCTGTATGAGTTCAGTGTCAAAATGTTTATGAATATCAGTAATTCTGTTAGTAAAGTATTCCAGAAATTGCTCATTTGTTCACTCTTTTCCACTGAAGACTTCACAGGATGGGTAGATAAAGGACCAATCATGGATTTTACTGAATTAAAAAGTATTCTGGGACTAGCATTTAGTTTGGCCTTTTTACCATTTTCTCTCAACCTTTCTGCATTGTCATTTTAAATGTCCTAATTCCTCATTCAACCAAAGAAGTGGAGAGGTTTTCAATTTTCTAAACCTGACTGAGGCTATACACTCCAGAATACTTGAGCATGAGCTTTTAAAAGCACCAGCAAGGTTATCCAGAGTGACGACACGTTCACCCCTGATGAAAGTTGTTGTGTAAATGTGGAAAATTTGTCAAAAACTAGCAACATGCTTGGGAGCCAATCAATATAGATGGTTTAGGGTTTGGAGAGTGAAGTGGAATCTGGAACATCACAACATTATGGTTTGAGACAACAACATCCACTAAGCCCACATTATCCACATATACATCACAGGAAAGTGTCTGCCCTTTAATACGTGTCAGGTGCATGATAACTTTTGATAAAGTCCAAGGCAAATACAAAGAGGAAGGCACAACAAACATGAACATTGAAGTCACCCAGAATAAGAATTCTGTTGTGATAGTTGATCAGAGATCTGAAAATTCTTGCATAAAACCAAAACTCGTGTTTGGGGGCTGTCAGTGGTGATTGCTTTTCAGGTTATCAGATAACAGTAAATTGTTATAATCCTTATAATAGGATGATATAGGTATGGGGATTTTAATGTGCACAGTTCACTTCAGGAGAGTAATAGCACAGATGTGAATGAAGAGACAGTAAGAAAGTTCATAGATTATACAGACTTCGTGTGCATTAATGATCACCCCACCAGGGTAAACTCTTTCCACATTTGCATCCTGGGCTCCTTGAAATCATATCGTCTGTTGACTGCTGATGGCTGTAGCTACCTTTTTATTCATTTCCTCCACATCTTTTGAGAACTCAATAGTCCTGCACACTTTGCTTCACTTAGCATTTGGAATACACGCCAGTCCACTTTGTGTAGCTTCAATCTGGGTCTCGTCTCTTTCTGATGCACCAAAAATTATTGTTTAACAAGAAAGAGTCAGAAAGGGCAGTGGAAAGAAACATAAGGCACAGATTTGTTCTGAAGAACATCCAAAATAATATGCAATCCTGGATAATGATCAGTGCCACCTGTTGACCTGTTCTGAAACTTTCCAAGTTCCAATACCTGCTATCACAGTGGATATGAGCTGTAAGTCAGTAGCACTTTCTGGATCTGCAAGCTATCTCAAACTCATTTCCAAGTTTTGTTGTATTTTTCATTTCATGTTGTACCAAATGTTTTTAGTTGGTCGGCACCTGAACTCTTCTACTTTGAAGCCATGCTGTTGTGATAGATGCAGTATGTGGTTCAGCATTGTCTTGCTGACACATAGAAAGCTTTTCCTGAATAAGATGCTGTCTGGATGGAAGCTTATGATGTTCTAAATTATGTAAATAGCTTTTAGCATTAATGATTTCTTTCCAGAAGTGCTAGCTGTTCTGTAGGCACTGATGCAGCTCCATGCCATCAGAGGCCTTTGAACAGAGTGCTGATAACAAGCCAGATGGTCCCTCTCCTCTTTAGTCCAGAGGACGTGGCATCCATGTTTTCCAAAAATAATTTAAAATTTAAATTTGTCTGACAACTGACCAGTTTTCCATTTCCCTTCAGTTCATTTTAAATGAGACAGGAATGTTTCTGGATTATGTTCACATACGGCTTCTTCTTTGCATGAAGGAGCTTTAACCTGCATTTGTGGATGACACAGCAAACTGTGTTTACAGACAGTGATTTCTGGAAGTGTTCCTGAGCCCATGCAGAGATTTCCATGACAGAATCATGTCTGCTTTTAATGCAGTGCTGCCTGATGGCCTAAAGATCACAAACATCCAATCTTGATTTTCAGGTTTGTCTGCTGGACACAGATTTGATAAACGTGTCATATGCTTTTTCATTTGTTGCTGTGAAGAATTTTATTTTATTATTATTTATTTTTTTAGAAATGGGTTTGCAATAGCTTGAAAAACACATTTATTGCCCTGGGGAGTATTAAATAGGTCAACAGGTGGTAGTGATCATTAATTAGTTAATATCCAGGACTGGACGAAGGTCCAAGGTGGAAGTTAGACAAAGTGCACTGGTATAACTATTATTGCAGCAAAACTGACACGCACGCACGCACACACACACACACACACACACACACACACACACACACACACACACACACACACACACACACACACACACACACACACGCATATGTGGCTTGAGATACACAAATGTTTTGCTACAATAATAGACCCACTGACTAGCATGTGTTCCAAATGTTAAGTGAAGCAAAGTGCAGAATTATTATGTGAAGACTCAAAAGATGTGGAGGAAATGAATAAAAACCACAGCCATTATACACTCAGCAGTCGAAATGATTCAAAGGAGCGCAGGAGGCAAATACGGAAAGAGTGTACCATGTTGGGACAATAAGTGTAATAAAGCAATTAAAAGCAGGACCAGAACATTTAGGCAACTTAAGACTCATCATACACCTGAAATGGTGGTCTGCTACAAAAGAGTGCAAGCAGTAGAAAAAATCAGATTAGCAAAATGCATGCACTGTATGCAATGCTGTAATAAAACTGGGAGAAAAACATGCCTGTTTGATATATGGGGAATGATTAGGAGAGGCATAGGAGTGGCATTAAGAGTCATGTTGAAAAATCAGTGTTGTGCAGTAGATGCAACTGATAAAGAAAAGGCAGAACTTTGAGTAAAGAAATTCATAAAGATAAAGAGCTCTGATCTTTTTTAAAAAAAATCTGCGATAACTCAGCAGTGTAGAGATAATACCATTGCACTGAACTTGTAGAGCAAAGGTGAGTGATATGAGGAGACCTTGACTAACCATTTACTTTGAATTAAGGAGAGCCATTTCAAACACAGAAAACTTCCCCATCTATATGGTGAAGACTATATCTGGTATAGCATCTTAGTCATATGAAAGACACTAACTGATATTAAAATTGGTTGATAGAATTTCAGATAAAGGCACAATCCAATAAGAAAGCCAATTAAAGACCAATCACATCCATGGAGTTATAGACCCACTGTATTAACATCACAGTTAAGACTATGGAGTGGATAATAGCATAAAGATTTGTCCACTCTCTAGAAAGTAATAGTCTTCTCTCTAGTTGTCAGGGTGGGTTTTATGAAGGAAGGGGTTGACAGATAGCATATTATGTTTGGTATGAGAAATTAATAAGGTTCAGGCTAATAAGGAATCAGGGATTGCTGTATTTTTGATGTAGAAATAGAAAGAGGGGCTCCTCATCCGACTCACAAAACTAGATGTAAAGGGCAACAATGGTACAAGTGGGTATTAGACTTCCTCTTTGGTAGGACAATAGAAGCAAAAGTAGGTGCAGGACATTCACCTCAAAAAGCTTGATTTTGTACAGGCACAGGCCCTCCAAATCTGCAGCAGAACAGTGTCTGTAATGCAAATGACAATGCTAGAAATGCTAAATTAATAAAATAATGTCCAAAGTAATTTAATTCAGGTTTTTTGGAAACTGCAAAAAACTAAACAAAATATTGAAAATATGATAAAAATTAAAAATTCTGTAAAAAAAAAAATGTAAAAAAAAGAAAGAAAAAAGAACTAGGCAGTTATTTTAAGAGGGTGACAATATTTGATTTGGCAGATTTTTATGCTGGATGTCCCAAGGCAGTGAGCATAAATTTCTTTTTCTTTCTTTCTTTTTTTTTAGTGTCAGGTAATTTCAAATGCAACTATTTAAAGAGCTCAACAAATATCACCAAAATGCAAAAACAGTTTCTGTGCAGTTTGTCACAAACTGTATGTACAGTTGGTGTATATAGTTTTTAAATCAGATATTGGATCTATGATGTGTTGCTGAATTATATTTTGTGAAATGTCTTGCAAAACTAAAGTTTATAAAGTAAATATATACTAATTTTATACTATTCAAAGATTTGACTAGCTTGATAACGTTTAGCTTAGGATAATGAAAAGTAGAAGAAAAATCTACTGCAGTTAATAGAGCAAATTATTAGGTGGCCTTTTTCTAAGTGATTCTTTTCCCCACACTGCATGGCTACACCCAGTCTTCAGGTTCCCACATCCCACTTTAACTTTTGAATCATACACTATATAGAACAGGTGAAGGCAACAGGAAAAAAAAAAGAGCAAGACAGAGAAAAGCCATTCTAAGCAACTGCAGCACTCTGTACTTCCACCTTGGACCTTTTGCTTCAAGGTGAAGGAATTTTGCACAGCGGCCCATTCACAAGTTTTTCTTTAGGCTACAAAAACATGATCTTTGCTGACCACTTGCCCAGCTCTGCCCTGTACGCCCCTGCAACAGCAGCTGGAGATCTCAACATCCTGGACTGGCTCAAGGGTGTTGCAGGTGATCCCACTTTCCAGTAACGGTGTAAGCAGGGTGTAAGCAGACCTGTTCATGGTTTGCCTCCCACCACAACGGCAGATCAATCAGCTTATCAACAGGTAATATAGTTTTCTGGTGTAGAAACCATCCTTTGAGGTGGTTTCTCAGAAAATATTTTCTTCCATTTTTAAGCCAGCAATACCCTGTTGAAACCTCAGGATCCAGGCAGTGTTGATTTCCTCTTCTATAGCACTGAGGCTGTTACGGGCAAAAGTGTTCCTTCAGATGAAGCAGAATCAAATCGTCGACACTGCAGACAACTCAACCACTACATCCAGTTTACTTTGTTAGTTTCCTTCTGAAAGGAAAGCCTGACGAAAACAAATTTGTCAACTCTGATTCTGGTTTGACATTTGATGAACAAATCAACTCAGCTGAAAGCACAGCCTTCCATCTTGCTTGCAAAATTAAAAACATTACTGCTTGTGAAAGATTTGGACACTGCAGTTCATGCTTTTATTCCCACTTTCCCTGACTGCTGCAGTTCTCTATAAATAAATCAGTAAGTCCTTTCTTTTCTGCTGGCTCACAATGCAGCAGAAAACTCTTAATTAATGCAGAAAAAGGACCACTGTTCCACTTCTTTTCAGTGGTTAAGCATGTTTATATATATCTAGTGTTTTTAACCACTCAAAGCCACAATGATTCATTCTCACACAGTTATAGCATTTGTTATTTATAGAACACTCTAACACACACACACACACACACACACACACACACACACACACACACACACACTTTTTAGCCTATTCTGCCTATTCTGGGCTAACTTTGGCCCTGATGATCCATTTCACTTATGGTGCTGGAAAACGTTCTGTGGGCTAAAGGTCATCAGATGGGCCTTACATGGGCTTTGACCCATCTGTCTCAAGTCTCTTTTGCTCCTGTAGTGCTCTTGAAAGTGCTTAAATGGTTTAATACCAGCCTAAATTTTCACAGGTTTGAGAACCAAACATTACATAGTGAAAAGTGGGATCATTTTTGTTTTAAGAAAATCATATTTGTGGGCTGCATTGTTGCTGAATTTCTACATAAATGAGTTGAAAAACATGTAACTAAATAAATATATAAATGACTCATAGTTGAATAAATAGTTTTTTTTATTTACAAATGGTAATTTTAAAAAATTATTACTATATTTTTATTTTCCAGCTATTTTTATATAGGTTTGTGTGGACTGGAGCATCCAAATGTCCTACATTAATGTCAGTACATTTTGCAGTACTGCAGGAGCCAACAAGCAGAAGAAAAAAAACCAAGAATTTATAATTTCTGAAAAACTGCTCTTATATTTTTGTCAAGGAGTGTATTTTCAGGATGAGAATTAAGCTCTTTAAACCACTCTGGTTATTATCAAGGTAGTGCCTTCTTGACATTGTCAGATACAGTATGTGAGGTTCCATTAGAGGGTGAGGCAGCATGCCTCACAAACCATCAAGATGACAGCAGTCAACGCATATAGTTTTCAGCTTAAAAGAGCCTATTCAGGAAGTCCTTCTAATTGCTGCAGAGATTGAAGAGGTGGGGGGTCAGCCTGGCAGTGCTCAGACCTGAACTCCAATATTTACTGTGAAATAATGAAGCAGAGCATGATCCCCTCCCTCCGGAAACTGGGTCGCAGGGCAGTGTTTCAGCATGATAATGACCCCAAACACACCTCTAAGACAACCACTGCTTTATTGAAGAGGCTGAGGGTAAAGGTGATGGACTGGCCAAGCATGTCTCCAGACCTAAACCCAATAGAACATCTTTGGGGCATCCTCAAGGGGAAGGTGGAGAAGCGCAAAGTCTTGAATATCCGCCAGCTCCGTGATGTCATCATGGAGGAGTGGAAAAGCATTCCAGTGGCAACCTGTGAAGCTCTGGTAAACTCCATGCCCAGGAGAGTTAAGGCAGTTCTGGAAAATAATGGTGGCCACACAAAATATTGACACTTCAGGAACTTTCACTAAGGGGTGTACTCACTTTCGTTGCCACTGGTTTAGACATTAATGGCTGTATATTGAGTTATTTTGAGGGAGGAATAAATTTACACTGTTATATAATTCATTTAAATCTAGGATGTGTTATTTGAGTGTTCCCTTTATTTTTTTGAGCAGTGTATATATATATATATATATATATATATATATATATATATATATATATATATATATATATATATATATATATATATATATATATCACATCTCTGAAAATGTCAAGCAAAATGAAAATGTCAAGCAGGCATTACCACGATAATTAATGACCACTAATTGATTTAAAGAACTTAAATTTCATTTGAAAGCATTTTAACTCCTTCAACAATAACTGGAGTTTTTCAGAAGTTGCAGTTGTTATCTCCTTCCAGCATTGCAAAATGCATTCTAGGACATTTATATTTCATGTTTCACACAAGCACAAATGATGACCTCAGAAATACATATATAATAATATAAGAAATAATAAAAGCTGGCATTTGAAAAATCTCCCTTTCAAATAAAAACTTCTTTTTTGCTATAATGCTGATATTTACATTGATTTACTACATATTTAATGCCTCATTTATTTAGTTCATTTTATAGCCATATATATATATTTTTACTGACTTTAAAATAACATTCTATAGTCCCCCTTTTTTTTTAATCAAAACTATTTGAATGTCATTTACTGCATACAGAGCCTCAATAGAAATTTTGAGGCACCACAGATTAAATGCACCTGTTGCACAACATTACAGAAAATGTGGAAATGTCAAAATAGAAGAAGCCCAGTGAAGGATGCTGCCAGCTTAAGATACCGTCCTTGAAATGCAGGGACGGTGCTCTCTTGGTTGTAACAAAACTTTTAAAACACTGAAAATCAATTCTGAATATGTGACCTAAAAAAATCCTGAACCAAATTACATTCATAGTGAGAGAAAGCAAAGAAACAAGACATTTTTGTCATCACTGAACATTTAGTTCATTCAGTGAAGACTGCACCTGCTTAGAGCTGGCTTTGCATCGACAGGCAGTTAGAGCTCCCGAGGACAGAGGGTACAGGAAAACTGTATGTCAGCTACGGATGAGCAGAAGACTAACATCCACACTGATGTTCCTGACTCAGGTTGCCTAGGTAACCCTCTAACGCATTTACCACTCTGTCATGTGTATGTCAACCAAAGATATCCTTTACTTTAATTGATGATCACCTAAAAACTCACCCCCAAAGTTCAGCAAACTCAGGACCTGCCTACTTCATGTTGCCAGTGACCATTTTGATTAATGTAGGTGAATGTCATTGACTTTGTACAGTCTTTGGTCACCGCGTTGCTGGTAGTCACTATTTTTGCAGATGCTCCTTTAGAAGAGTGTGAAGCTGCCACCATAGCTGAAAACTGAGATGTTCTAATAGAATGCGATCACAAGTAAACAGCATGAAGAAATAAGAACAAAGGGGATGGCTGGAGCCTCTCACAGCTATCACGGGGCAAGTGGTGTGATACCGGTTGTTGAAAGCTGTGCAAAGGATCTGAGCCTGGGTGGCACAGAGTACCCGGGTGTAAGATGCAAGCGCTCTACATGACAGAAGTCCTAGCAAAGATGCTGCGCAGAGCCCCCAAACTCCCAGGTGTCTGTTAGAGAATCCACGCATGACGAAGACACACACCATTTACCTGACACACCTGAAAGGTAAGAATTATTTGTAGGAAAGAGAGATATTTTTAATTAAAAAAATAGTAGATACAGCTTGAAGAATAATGAGCACCGTACCAAATGTTCATTATTCAGTATTAATGAATTAGCTGAGGTTATTCTGAGAAATGTAAACAAAACATAAACAAAATGCTACCTATTTTCAGATTTTTGTCACCTATTTTTTAAAATTTTTATTATATTTTCCTCCTCCATTCCAGAAATAAAGCAGGGTTTACATGCTGCTCTGTGAACTCTCTGGTCTCCCCAGTATTTAAAATACATCGAGTGATGTCCTTGTTTTTGGGGGGTTTTTTTATTTGTTTTTTTAAGTGAATATGAGGGGAAGACGCCTACTTGTCTCTTTCATCCTCTTGACTTTGCCCTGCTGAATACCCTGGTGCATTGAAGAAATGAACCTATGATGTCCAGATAGATAAAATGCTGTTCAGTCCACAATTTCAGCATTTTTGTTCTTCTTAAGTTTTCCTACACAAGGTGATCTGTAACATTCCCATGCATAAAGAGTCCCTAAAGTCCTAGTTCTAGTTCTCAACTAAAAAATGAGGTATTTCATACATACATACATTCTCCTCTTTTCCAGTAATGTTGCTGAGCTGCAGGGTTGAGTTAGCAGGTGTCCCTAAACAGCTGGAAGAAAGAAAGAAAGATCCTATTAAGACTTTGTCAAACCCCAGATCTGCACATGTGCTTTGAGGTTTGTGTGCAAACTCTTGCCACAGCTTCATACTATTCTTTGGATGTTGGCTGCCTTTTGTTCCATTCTGTCAAGATGATCCCACACTGCTTCAATAATGTTGCGTTCCAGGCTCTGTGGGAGGCCAACACATGACTGATGGCGCTCCATTGTGTGTTTTTCTGTACAGGCATGCTTTTACTGCATTGGCAGTGCATTTGGCATCATTGTCATGGTGAAAAATGAAGCAGTTTATTAATAGCTCTTTAGGAATCACCTTGGTGGTACAAATATACTGTTTCATGTCAGTGAAAGTGTGCTATCTTTGGCATTTTTCATAGATTCAGCTAAAGAAATGGGAACAGTTTGTGTTTTTGTGACAGGCTGCTTATAACAAGGTGTCTAAAGCTACAATTTGAAACTGGTTCTTTATAAAAAAAAGTTGTCTGTTGTGTAATCACAACACTGGTTCATTCCTAAAGTTTTGTGCCTTTTATGACTGAATGCTTCATAGTTCAGTTTTAAGTGGCTTAACAAAAAACAAACAAACAGAAAAACAAAACAAAAAGGTATACTTTTCAAAATGTGGGTTTACCAAAAAAGCAAAAATAATATCAAAAATACATAATCACAAAAATACTCTATTTTCAGAAATAAGGGGGCCATAATAGAGGTCAGTTAAACAAAACTCTACTCAAAATAATGCTTACCAAACAAGACCTGACCTCAACAAACTGACCTACCCAAGTAAGAGACAACTCAACCTATACATTATCAGAATCTATTTTAAATGCAAAGAGGGAAACCACAAGGGCAATAACTAACTTTCAATACAAGGATACCCCATTCTTCACCATATGGTCACAGCAGATGGTTAAGTCAATTTGGTGGCCTTCTACATTTAAACCAGCTCCACCCACAGCCTCCTGTTTTGGTCTCCATCAATGGAAACATTGTTGGGCCTCAGAGAAGTTTTAGAGCATGGAAGGCAGGTTTATTCGTATTGTTTCATCTGATTGATTCAAATAGGACTAATTGGACTTGGTTTTGGATAATGGACATTGGACTTGATATAGCGTTTAGAAGCATGGAAAGTAGAGTATGCAGGTTTCAACCGAAGGCCTATACAGGCCCAGTAAGACGTGACTAGTGTGCTAAAAATACCAAAACAAAACAAAAAAAACCCTGTTTGCACTGATGGCTGAAGCAATGTGGAAAGTAAAGATGGTAGCCAACTGAATATCAGATGTTACATGATAAATCTCCTTTGCTGCAGAAAGCCTGCTAGGCTTCAAAGAAATGAATCCTGAAGAAATAGGGCAATTTACTGATTCCCAGGCCAGTGTGGCACAGAGAACAAATGAAAGTCAGTGTTAGGATCAGATGACACTGACGGAGAGGGGATGTTCGAAGAGCTAGAAAAATCTGTATCTGATTTATGACTGTGCATTTAGATTGCCTCCAATGATAACGTGCCTGATTGTCAGCACCTGGAGCACCAGAAGCTCAAACGAGAGTCAATAGCAGAAAAAGCTGTTTTCATTGTCATGGGCCCAGCCCACACACTCAACTCTGCTGCTCAACCCACAAATGCATTTTCCTTATAAACGTGGCACCATTTAAGGGGAAATAAACAGCCTTTTCAACAGTATAACATTAATGCCAAGAAGCGTTGTTACAACAAAGACCTAATCAACCTGAGACAAATGTCCTTAATTTTTGTGCTATGTTTATATTTGTCTTTACAAGGATATTGCTCAAAATGGTGGCATGAAAAGAAATGTTTTCACAGCACAGTATGTAAAAGTAAAATTTTTGTTGGAAAGTTTTGCTCAAATAAAAGTCAAATCTAAGTTAAAACATGGTCCCAGGAAAGCTTTTAATATTTGACTTTAAGTCAGCAAAGTGCATTCAAATATGAGCAAAATATTGATGCCAAAAAGCATCACTACACTCTGTAGAGAAGCCCTTTGCTGCTTGCATGAATAAATGAAGAGTTAAGGGTATGATGTGGTGAATAAATTAATACTGAAATCACCCAGACTATGAAGGAACACATAAGAAATCATGTAGTAAACTTAAAAGTGTTAAACAAACCAAAATGTTTTAGATTTTAGATTCTTCAAAGTAGGCACCTTTTGCTTTGATTACAGTTTTGCACACTCTTGGCCTTCTCTCAATCAGGTTCATGAGGTAATCACCTGAAATGGTTTTCCAACAGGTTTGAAGGAGTTTCCAGAGGTGCTGAGCACTTGATGGCTGCTTTGCCTTCACTCTGCGGTCACCAGCAAAGCACCCCTATACCATCACACTTCCATACTTCACAGTGGGATCTACATATGTACGAACCATCCGCTTACCTTTTCTGTGTCTTACAAAGACATGGCGTTTGGAACCAAAAATCTCAAATTTGGACCCATCAGACCAAAGGACAGATTTCTACTGTCTAATTTCCATTCCTTGCGTTCCGTGGCCCAAGCCATTCTCTTCCTCTTGTTCTTCCTTAGAAGTGGCTTCTTTGCAGCAATTTGACCGTCCAGATTCACGCAGTCTTCTCTGAACAGTTGATGTTGAGATGTGTGTGCTACTTGAACTCTGTAAAGCATTTAGATGGGCTCTTATCTGGAGTGCTCTTAACTTGCGGTTTCTGAGGCTGGTAACTCTGATGAACTTATCCTGTGCAACTGTGCTCAACAGTTGCACAGTTTTTTCCTTTGGACATTTGCTGCTTTTTCACACATTTGCAGTCTAACTCTAACCCTAACCCTATTTTCAGAGGAATCTTTTTAAAAAAAAAAAAATCTTTTAAGCCACTTGACAACTCACCTCAATTCAGTTCAATTTTATTTTTATAGCACCAGATCACAAAAAGGCACTTTTTATTGTAAGGTAAAGACTGTACAATAATTACAGAGAAAACCCCAACAATCAAATGACCCCCTATAAACAAGTACTTGGCAACAGTGGGAAGGAAAAACTCTCTTTTAACTGGAAGAAACCTCCAGCAGAACCAGGCTCAGGGAGGGGCTGTGACCAGTTGGGGGTGAGGGGAGGGGTGGTGGCCCTAACTATAAGCTTTATCAAAAAGGAAAATTTTTTTAAAAAGTAGAGAGGGCGCCTATCTCATGAATCCAAACTGGGAGCTAGTTCCACATAAGAGGAAGGCTCCTCTTCCCATTTAATTACCTTAGAAACCACAAGTAAGTAAGATGTCCTTCTATGTCTTGGTCCTTACCTATGAACCATTTAATCATAAAAAAGACACCTAACTCATGGGATAAATCATTGTAGTCTACACATAACAGGCAGCTTAGCAAAGAACCAATTTTAAAGTGTATCTTTAAGCGTGCCCCCCCACACACACACACACACACATACACACACAAACAAACAAACCTATCTACAGTAGATGTACTGTATCTGTGGCACCATCTGAGAGGTCCCAGTGGAACGGTGGCTTTCAAGAAGCCATTCTTAAGGAAGGGAAACAGGGAGAAAAGGCCGAGTTATGCCACACAAGAACTGGACTGAAAATCAGTGGCAACAGGTCTAATGGAGTGAAGAAGAAAAAAAAAGAAAAGAAAAGAAGGGACTGAATGGCCCAATTGTTACCCTCATCCCTCATCATCCCATGTATGCATATATTAAATGCATACATGTCTCCCCTTGCCCTTTGTTACGTTCTCCCTCACAGTTGTGTGTTTCCCAGTTTTGTGTTTCCAGGCCAGCCTTATTCAGTTTATGTTTTGGTTTACTCTCTGTGAGTTAACAGAAATACATCTGAGTTCTGAGTTTATGTTTTGCCTCCAGAATTCTATGCCATAACATAACATGCATTTTTGGAAGTACTGGAAGCGTCAGTCATCAGTATTACCTGATGTTACCTCTACAGTTACTCTGAATAGCTAAAAACAGTTTTCTGAACTAAACAATAAGTGTCTTTAAACCATTTAGTGAGTCACTATACAATTTACAAGTTTTAGGCAACACTGTCCTTGAAAAAAAAGTGAAATATAGAAATGCAGAGTTGGTGATGAAGGAAGGAGTGTAAATAAGTGGCACAGTAGACATACCATAAATATAACAATTTAAGTAGAGCTAAAGTATCACAGCATTAATCTTTGCAACAAGGTGAACATGTTGAAATAACACTGCACAGGAGACAGAAATAAGACTGCATAGCAGAGAGGCAGGAAAATCATTGCTGAGATGAGTTAGTGGAAAAGAATGTGTGTTTTGGTCTGATGTTTTGTGCCTACAGGACCCAGATGAGGCCAGTAGCTGGTGACAGTGAAGGCCACAGGAGAAGGAACTGATAAGCATGCTACACGTCCCCCGCTATACAACGCAGCATCTTGCATATTTCAGTAACTGTGTAACTGTGTCTAATCCTGTGTATAAAAGTTGGACTAAGATAGAGAGCGGTGTCAGACTTGTGTGAAGCTGCACCGATTGACTGTATTAGGCAACTTTGACAATTCTGAACCAGAGGACTCTGTAAACCTGTTTGAGATGGCTTTATTAAATTTAGTAATTGACTCCTTATCCTGTGTGTTGTGTGGAATCTTTCTGATCAAAGAACATGGTTCTCATGTTGCAAAACTATAGCTGCAAACTGTCAGTCTGGGCATTCAACCGGTGCTTTGCGCCTCCAGGTTTTTGCTGTCAGGTTTTAAAAATGGCACGGTTGATTCTGGTGAAGGAGTTGCTCTCATGACTCTGCTAGTGACGACTCTCCCTGGCCAATCAGTGGCATGCTGTCCTCCTCGTCACATTTTCGGATCACCCCAGATCGCCTAGAACCTCGGGAGAGCTGCTGACTTCAACTGAGGCTATAGTTGGACAGTGGAAGGAATAATTTGAGGACCTTAATCCCACTGACATGTCTTCTGTAGTGGAAGCAAAGTCTGAACACATGGGGAATGACTCGCCCATCAATGGGGGTGAGGTCGCTAAGGTGGTTAAACAATGCCTTGGTGTGAGGGCCCATGGGCTGGATGAGATTCGCCCTGAGTTCCTGAAAGCTCTGGATGTTGTGGGGCTGTCTTGGTCGACACACCTCTGCAACATTGCGTAGAGATTTGGTGTGGTGCCACTGGATTGGCAGACCAGGGTTGTGGTCCCAATTTTTAAGAAAGGGGACTGGAAGGGGTGCGCCAACTATTGGGGAATCACACTCCTCAGCATCCCTAGTAAGGTCTATGCCAAGGTACTGGAAAGGAGGGTCCATCTGCTTGTTGAACCTCTGATTCAAGATAAACAATGTGGTTTTCATCCCACTCACAGAACACTGGACCAGCTCCTTATCCTCTTGAGGATATTTGAGTGTGTGTGGGAGTTTGTCCATCCAGTTTACAGGTACTTTGTGGACTCAGAGAAAGCATTCAACTGACAGGATATTGGGGTATCCTGTTTGGTGTTCTGCAGGATTATGGGGTGTCTGGCTATTCAATCCCTGTACAACTGCAGCGAGAGCTTGGTCCGTATTACTGACCATCAGTAGGACTTCACCATGGCTGCCCTTTGTCACCAGTTCTGTTCATAATTTTTATGGACAGAATTTCTAGGCGTAGCCAAGTGGAGGAAGGCATCTGCCTTGGTGGTCTCAGAACCTCATCTCTGCTTTTTGAAGATGATATGGTCCTGTTGGCTTCATCAAGTCATGGCCATAGTTCTCAGCTGGAAAAGGGTAGCGTGCCCACTCCAGCTGAGAGATGAGTTGATGCCCCAGGTGGAGGAGTTTAAGTATCTCAGGGTCTTGTTCATGAGTGATGGGAGGAGGGAGCTGGAGATTGACAGAGGGATTGGGACTGCATCTGCTGCACCAGTCCGTTGTGGTGAAGTGGGAGCCAAGCATGAAAGCGAAGCTGTTGATTTACCTATGTCCCTACCCTCACCGATGGTCACAAACTTTGGGTAGTGAAAAAAATAAAATAAAATTTTTTTCTAAAGATAAAAATCGCTTTCTTGTTTTCAAGAAAGAAATGAAAAAAAAATCAAACTGTAAGCTTATGCTCCCGTTGTAAATGTTTATTATTTATTTGTTTCGACCTCTGACAAGTGTTGTTTTGTATTAGTTTATTTTTTGCTTATTTTTTCATTTTTAGCTTCCCTTCATGTGTCTGTTTTAGCTAAATGGTTGTGAAGTGTTTGCTCTGTTGTACTGATGAAAGAATTGCAATTAAAGAGAAATCTTATTCCTGTCTGCTTTAAATAACATGTTTACAGCTCTCCTAAACTGTTTCCCAGGTGATGTCAAATGCTCAGTCTTGAAGACCCAAGGCTACACATCCCAATGGCAACTGCATGTGCAACCCAGAAGAGGAAGGAAGGCGGCCATAGACAGTGCCCTCACAGCCAAAGGGCAAGAACCCGAGAGAACCAAAGGCAACGGACAGCCTACCTTGCCAGAGGCCAGGTAAGTGTGGTGTTGGCTGGGGGAGCGGGCCAACCCCACGCCAAAACAATTGGCCACGCACCCTAAAATCAGCACTCCTGGGGGCCTGCGGATGGCCCTGTCTGACCCTGGCTCATGTGGGGGTGTTGTTGCAGCTTCTCACCCTCATTATCAAGTACATTTCATGACAAGGACACAGACATTCTCACTTGCTCACACGCATGCACGTGCGCGCGCACACACACACACACACACACACACACACACACACACAAAGAATGCAACAAGATTGTTGATTTGTGCATGCATTTGGCTTTTTGTTCTGTATTGTTTTGATGTTTTCAGGTGTTTGTTTTTGTATGGGTTTTCTTGCTTTCTTGAAGCAGTTCATGATCTACTTGCCCTTTCTCTGATTTTTTTCTCCTCCGTTTTCTTTTCTCTCTCTCTCTGTCTTTTTTTCCTACCTGTCAGCTCTGATATTGCAGTATTGCACATGTACGCATGTGAATAATAATAAAAAAGAATACATATATGCAAGAAAAAGAAAAACATTAACAAGAGGAGCCTATAGAGAGTTCATCTTGGAAAAGCAAATATGTTTGGTGCAACAGTGCATTTAGGTCATGATTCTGATTGCAAAAGCTGGCAGACAGGCCAAGGGTATTATAAAAAAAAAAAGGGCTTTCTTGCTATCAGACATCTGTACCTTACCTGAAACTTCCATTAGTGAATGTTCTCTTTGTGTTTTATGATTCATCTCAGAATGTATTCTTCACAATTATAGAAACAACTGTAGAAGGTGAAAACACCCACAGATGACCAAATTGAAACAGTTTTACTTTCAACCTCATTTACTTCTTTTCTCTCTTTTATATGTTTTGTTTGAATTCTGCGTGTATCATTTTTTGTAGTCAATATGAACTGGCACATCTAGAATGTGACTATTTAGATTTTTTTTTCCTTTCTTTTTTCTAACTTCACCCACCCCAGAGAACTTTGTGAAAATCTTTCAAAGTTAAAAGGAGTAGTTTTGTTGCACAGCATGATACATGCAAGCAAAACAGAACACTGCACCACCGGCCCAGGACCATGATGTAAAGCCAATATTGTTAGACGGTGCCCAACCTTCAATGGGTGCTTCAACCCTTAACTGTAACACCTTCTAGTTGGTGGGGTTGTCCAGTGGCATCAGAGTGGTCCATTATGTGGTCCAGGGGCAAAGCCACTGCCAAAAGATCATCAGTATTTTTGGCGTGCTTCCGGCCTGGGGATTTCCTGCGTCTCACATAGCGTTGTAACCCTGCGCTGCAATGACTTTGCTTCTGCTCCACACATGTTCTTCAGCCCCTCGTTGTTCTTACACATTCTACCACAGTGGCATCTGACCTCTGGTGCCACCTCCAGCTGTGTTTTTCAAGTATATTAAACAAGAATAAATATAAAATAAAGTAACAATAATATAAGAAGAAAAAAATATATACATACACATACGTGTATAACATATTGTTAGATCCCCACAAATTACAGTTGTGACAGCTCTCCGTTTAATCAGGGTCCTGGTTACTTGTCTTACCCCGGCTGAATTCAAGGCAACACTACTTAAGCTGTGGCAGGGTAACTCGCCTGGCTTCTAACCACCGTTAATCCTGACGTTTGCCCCAGCTTTCCTCGCATCTCCGACGCCAGTCAGGGAGGCTTCCCGCAGCTGGGCCCGAGGTGCAGTCTCGTCAGTTGTGGTGGCTTACCCCTAAATGGATCCGTGCACTGGGTACGTGCCAGGTTAAAATTTAAAGGCTAGGCAGAAAGCCCTAGGGACATAATTTAGCTTTAAGTGGATTCAGTAGACTAGTGTGACCAAAAGAGCTAGATGTTAGGGCTTAACTTGCCTATTACTTTACTATCAAGAGAATAATTGTACCATAACTGGGAGAAATAATTATCAAAAGAGACCTTCTGACTTTTTAGGGTCAAATTTTATTTTGCAGGTTCAGCTTAAGCAATTCACAATAGCTCAAATCAACTTTTAATTAAAATTTTAAATACTCAGAATCAGTTCAATAAAATCAGAGAATTAATCTTAATCAAAATGAATTACTTATGAGCTGGGTGGCTGAATGGGGGTTCTGGAAATTATCCAAGTTTGTCCAATAATCCTTTTTGGGGAGGAAAGACTTCGAGTGAGTCGCTCGGCCGAAGCGACCACACCCAACTCAAGAAATAGAAACTGCCTCCGTGCAGTGGTGGAAAAAGGAGAAGTCCAAAAGGAAGATATTTTTGTCCTTCTGTCAACTGTCCTTTATAATCCTCACGCTGTAGTTTAGAAATCTGCTTCGACTCAGTATAGAGTCTAAAAGATAGAAAATCAGGCAGGGAGAATACTCCTCAGAGGGTTTGGCCCCGTCCTCTGCAGTCCAGTTCTCGTCCGAGTCAGGATACTCCTGAAATTCTCGTCTGATGCTTCTGTACATCATGTTTTATAGCATAAATCTAAGACACATCCTAGTTTTCATACATCATCCTGACAGACTATCACCCCACTGCCTTTGTCTATTTGGGGTGTTAAACTTAACCATTACTTCATTTCTTGTTAACATATGGGTCATTTTGTTCTTCCCAGTCTGGGACATATCTCGACATGTTTTTAACTTTGCCCTTGCTCATCTCTAGGCAAGTTTCTAGTTCCTCATTTTACCCTCAGCTCAGTGATTTCACAATTTCCTTAGTACTTTGCCATCTATCATTTCTGTGTTACAGTTACACTCATTATTCAATTCTACATCATTTAAATCATTCTCTAACAATTCTATAAATTTGAATTATGATTGTCCAGACAGTGCCAGGCTTAGGCTATCAGGTAATCAAGTTCTCAACTCACTTGACAATATACACATATAAAAACACACAAACAAAAAAAAACACACACACCAAGGTTATTACTGTTAACAAAATGAAATAACAAAATCTGAAATTGATAAAAACATTTTCGTTAACTGAAATAAATAAAAATGACAATTAAAAGGAAAAAATGATAACTAACTGAAACTGTATTGTCTGCTTCCAAAACTAACTAAAACAAACGAAAATCATGGATAAAATGTCCTTTGTTTTCATTATTGTCAGTTGTGCATTGTGGATTGATATGAAATTATTTTTTCCATCTCTAGCAGTTCTAGCTGGGAGCACCATACAGCATCTCAGTGTGTGAGTGTGTGTGTGTGTGTGTGTGTGTGTGTGTGTGCGTGTGTGTGTCTGCTTACTGCGCTGGTCTGCAAAATAATTGCAACAGTAAAGGTTGGGAGAAAGCGGCCCATATGGGATTTCTTTGAGTACGATAGTGGGACAGATAGAAGCAAGTGTCTTGTGTGGAACACTTTTCAAGAGGAAAACCTCACCAACCTCAAAGTCCACCTGAGAGGTGCGCACAAGGTGGCTACAGAAACTCCTCTGAACCCACACAGTAACCTACAAGAAAAGTAACTACACGTCGGGCCCACTCAGCCCGGAAAGACTGTGATTGGTCTGTTCAGCACAGTCGAGTCCTCTTGTGTATTTCCGGCTGCTTTTCACTGCAGTTTTTGTATTTATCAGTAAGAGAATAAAATCAGGAATAACAATGAAAGCATCTATATAAGGACTCACAAATGTCATCAAATTCATGGAGGGAGACTGCTGAAACTATCTGAATGGAGGAAATGAACAAAGTGTGAAAAAACTGACCACAAAGAGTGAGAAGTGCAGAAGTAAACTGTTTAAGATGTGGAATAAAGGCAAGGTAGTGACATGGGGTGCCACATTAGTAACGTGTAAATGACAGCAGCAACAGCAACATGAGTGTGTGCAAGGATTAATAGAGGGAGAGCAGTGCAGCTACACAGCCCCACCAGAGTTCAGTAGTCTTACAGCTTCAGGGAAGAAGCTGTTCCTTAGTCTGGTGGTCCTGCTCTCGATGCTCCTCAACCTCCTGCCTGAGGGGAGGGGATCAAAAAATGTGTGTGCTGGGTGTGTGGGGTCCCTTTCCTGCATTGGGAGGTATAAATGTCCGTGGTGGTGGAGAAGCTGACTCCAGCAGTTCTCTGTGCAGCCTTCACCACCCTCTGCAGAGTTTTCTTCTCCGCCACAGAGCAGCTTCTGTGCAACACAGTGATACAGGAGCACAGGATGCTCCCCACCACACATCTGTAGAATGAGGTAAGGACTGAGCTTCTGAGTCCAGCATGCCTCAGCCTCAGCAATGCATCCAACCACTTGACCACCCAGTTGCAGAGGGAGGAGCCCAGTCCAAGTGTGAACAGTTTGTGCACCAGGTTCTGTGAAACGATGCTGTTGAAGGCTGAAGTGAAGTCCACAAAGAGCATATGGACATAGGAGTCCTTACACTCCAGGTGGGTGAGGGCAGTGTGAACCACAGAGGAAACGGCATTCTCCATGGATCGGTTCTTCCGGTATGCATATTGATGTGGGTCCACAGTGACATCAATGGTACATGTATTAGATGTAAACTGACATGTGATGTCATGTTTACATCTTTTTAATGTAATGTAACTACTGAAATGTAAGTAAAAAGTACTAACAAGCTACTGAAAAAAAAATTGATCCAAATCACATAACTGTGATTTACATGACTAATGCATCCACCATCTTGGTATTCCCATTTTCAACATCACAAAAAAAATTGTCAAAGACAGGTAAAAAAAACAAACCAGGAAAGGAACCCTCAAACTGAGGAAGTAAAAAGAGATGGAAAACACACACACACATATGCACGCACGCACACACATGCAAGCACGCATACAGAGGAGGGCCAGATACACAACCAGCTGGCTGTGTTACCATCACCACCATTCAAGTCTTGGGCTCACGTGTTTGTCTTCACTGTGGGGAAATGCAATTAATGCACACACAACTCCTCCTTTTCTTTTCACCAGAAACAGCAGCTACATTTTTCAGGTTGAGAAGTGAATCTGAACTCTTGGACATGGGTGAAGGAGCTGGTTTTGAAGGGTGAACAAAACACAGGGGGTAATTTAGCCAAATAACTGTTCAAAATTTGACTACTGGGTTGGTACTTCCTGGCTGTAATCAGCCTCAGACAGTTTTCTCTAGTGCACTTGTAATCAAGGCATCTAGGGTTTTTAATACAGAAGAGAAAAGAGTGTGAATTTCTGTGGTTACCTGCGGTTACAAAGTTTGATATAGCTGAACAGTAGGGGACCTGGTGGAAGGAGCAGATTGGAAGCTTCTAGCAATGACACAGGAACTAGTTTGTCACCTCTTGGCAGATGTGACTCAGCTGCATGTACAGGGACATCGCACAAGAGGGTGCTTTTTGTTTTTTTAATCTGTTTATCACAAAGATCTGCGTCAGCTACTTATGTAAGCTGTACTCCTTTCATGCCATTTTCACGCCATATGGACAGAACATTAAGTACAGTGTACCTGCAATGACTAAACCCTTTTACAAGAGCTCTCCAGTGTGTGAGCAAGACTTTCCACATGTGTAAATGTTACACGTAATTAGTTTATGTAAAAAGAAAAAAAAAAAGCTTCAGCTCACGGTTCTCTAATTATGTTTAATTGCAACTTTTAAAATGAACACTTTGCAGTAACAATGAGTAACTTGTGGGTACAGTGTAATGTCCTTGTGAAATTGTAAAGATAATTTGAGCTTATAACATATCCTGGTTGCCAAGCAGACATGTTGCTAAATTTAATCAACTCTTAAAAAAAACTATAAATAGTTTAAAATGCTTTTGGTTCCTCAGCCATGTTGTGTGCATGTAGTTTATGTTTGTGCTTTAGTTTTTAGTCATGGTAAAAAGAAACTTTACCCTCCTTAAGTTCTAATGTTTCACTTATCAGGACACAATAAAAATTATCTACTCCTTACTATGTCTTAAAATTAGACTTAAACAACCTCATGCAGTGTTATGTTCCAAAGGTTAAGCCAAAATGCAGAAACTAAATACACTATTAATGTCTCCATAGGAATTAAGATGGTAATTAGCAGCCAGCTGCTAATAATCAAAAGAACTTTATTAACTGATCATCAGCAAGTGTGAGCTCTATAAAAACAGACTGCAGACCCCCCCCCAAGAACTACAGTACATTTCAGACTCTACAGACCTCAGTTAACATGTTAAAAGTTAAAGTTTATGACAGTACAATTAGAAAAAACTGAACATGTATGGCTTGTTTGGAAGAGTTACCCAAATGAAAACCTCAGTCCTGCTGCCAGAGTTACATATTTCTTCTTTATCTACTTCTGGAAAAATGTCCTGTGGCCATAACAAACAGTGCCAAGTTCAAGGAAAACCAAACACATGTCAGCACAAACACTCGGGTGTATTTTGCATTCACAGGACCCGGGCATCTTGCAATCACTGAGTTGATCATGAACTCCTCTGTATGCCAAAGTATTCTAGAGTCAAATATGAGGCCATCTGTCTGACAGCTAAAGCTTGGTTAAAATTGGGTCACACAGCAGGACAATGATCCCAAACACAGCAGCAAATCTACAACAGAATGGCTGAAAAAGTAAAGAGCCAACATGCTGCAGTGACCCAGTCAAACTCCAGACCTCAGCCTGACTGAAATGTTGTGGTGAGACCTTAAGAGAGTTGTACTTAAACGAATACCTGCAAACCTCAATGAAGTGAAGAAATGTTATAAAGAAGAGTGGACAACAATTTCTCCGCAATGCTTTGAGAAACTGATAAAGTCACACAGAAAACATTCACTTCAAGTTCTACAAGATACTGAATCAAAGAGTGTACATCAAGGCCCTGTCCACACATACCTCTGTATGTGTATGTTCTTGACCTTTCGTTCAGATGTAAGCAGCGTTAGAACACTGAAAATTGAGTGTTTGTAAAACTCCTTCCACATTGAAGATTTTCAGAAACAGTTTGTGCAATGCAAAAGTTTGCCTTACAAAATCAAATATGTGCCAATTGTCTACTTTTTTTTGGCATCCGACTGTGCACTGTGTTATTGTTTGCAGGCTTTTGATTGGGCAGCATTTCTCTATGGTGGGGTTATATTGCCACCAGTTGCTTTGGCATAGTCTTGACAACACTTGGCATTGTTTTGTGCATTTTCATGTGGACAGAGCTATTTTTCCAAAATGAAAGCAGAAAAATCCCCATTTCAAAAAATACCTATGCACATGTGGCCGCAGGCTAAGGATACTTTTAAATTGCCCCCTGCCAAATCCAACTAAAACATTAACCCCAGGCATTTTAGCAGTGTGTGTGTTGAGATGTTTTCAGATGAGTGTTGCTGTTCAACTTTGATATCTCCTTTTCTCATTATCAGCCTTTTTCAAGACTACCATTACAAATAATAATTTGCTTCTTGATTACTTTCCTTAAATAAAAGTTATGCTGACTCATTGCACCACGTTGGGGTGAAAATTGGTAATACACAAATGTACAACCCAGCTTTAGTTCAACTATAGTTGATGTCCCTTCAGCACAATACATAGATGTTTTGCATATAAAATCATAAGTTGTTTCTTTATATGTTGATAGCCTTGGTTAATTTTGGTTTTAAAGTATTTTGAAACGAACAAATTCACAGTGGAATGACATGAATAGGTTGGTTGTCATTTAAAAAAATATCCTTAATTCACACACAATCATAACACTCCAACATTTCTCAATAATAAAAGCAGCTTTCTTGATATGCAGTCAAACATCATGTTTTAGAAATCTCCTTCAAAACCACTCAAAGAGTAAGCGCTGCAGCATTAACTCGTGGTAGAATGGGATTTCAAAAATCTCTTCCAAATTTAAAACTCTGGTTGAAACAGTGCTAGTAATTTGTAGCACCGGAACACAAGTTCAATTTTCAGAACAAAATGAAATCAGACACGAGATACACTTGTCCGAGGCAACGATGCAAGACTGATGATAGTCGCCTCTGTAGCAATCTCCCAATTTGCCTTTCAGTTATGCTGAAGAAGGCACACTGTTTAGGCCAATTCAGTTCATATTTGCCTTTGTAGGCAAAGCTGCTGCATATCAATACTCCCTGATGTCAGAATACCAGAATAAAAAGTAACCAAAATCTAAGTATGTTATGTTACTTACTACGTAAGTTACTCTTAAGGTAGTAATATAAGTTGAAGATACAAAGGAGAAAAAAAACCCTGGAATATTAAAGAACAGCAGAAACCAGCTGCAGTTCACATAAAACTAGAAAACAAGAAAATAAGCAGAGGTCAAGGCAAAAGGAAATATAAACCCATGAAACTAATGGTTACAAAAGGAAACAAAAACTGGACTATAAACATCCAAAACCGAGAACACAAGAATAAAGAACTCTGAACCAGAGTCCAGAACCTGGGATCATTTTTTTTCTTTTTTTTCTGTTTCAAAAACAAGCTTCCATATTTTTTTTTTTCTGTGGTTGCTCATCACACAAAAAAAAGACTAAATCTGTGTGGATTAGAAAATATCTAAGTCATTAAAGATGTATGCTGTACATCTCAAAAAAGGAACAATCATTGAAACTCATTTTCTGGCTCTCTGAGGTCTTTTTGAGTCTATGAGGAAATCACACAGTTGTGAAGCTTTGCTTGCAGACAGTAATTTAGGTGTAATGTTCATCACACTTGGGCAGGATTTTGGGACATTTTGACAGCTTTTTTTTTTTTGACAAAAGGTGTCTTCAAGGCATTTGTGAGCAGGGTGCTTGACAAAGTTTTTTCTTCCAAGCTAATTATCAGAAAAATATCTAGTGCATGATAACTGTTAACCAAATATTTCTGGTTACATACAAATGTGCTTCTTAAATGGAAGGTGTGTCATATTCCTTTATTGTATTTATGATTTTATTCTTCACTTTCTGTGTTTGACATTTAGCCAGTTCTCTTTCTGTCTCCAACTTCTAACCTGAACTGTTCATACAGTACTACCTTTGAAGTTCCTTTTTTTTACTCAATCCTGTCTGTAAGCAAGGATTTTTTTTCTGTATGGCCACATAGGCATTCTGACTGATGTGGCAGTGTTATACACTTTCTGTATCATCCATTTGTAGTTTAAGTTCAGTTGTTTGTTTTTCTTCTTTTATCACCTTTAATTCCTGCCTTGACATATCTTTATAAATCTTTTAATGTAGCAAGTTCTTTTGTACCAGCTTTAGGCATAGTTGCATTCCACATCATCTTTTTCTTTGACCATCACTTTAGTTGCTGTCTGATGGATTCTGCAGACCACCTACTTTAGTAAGTGAATCTGAAACTCTTACTTTAAGCACAGCATATTACTGATATTGTATCTGTTACAGTGTGTGTAGCTGTCTGCTTGCAGTGTATGTGCTGTCCACAGATTTTTTTCACTTCGCTTGCAGTGGAAATCAACTCCATCTCCTATATCTTGGAGTTGTCAAAGCAGGACAAAAACAGGTGTATTAATGATGGCTACATCCTGGAGAATAAGAAAATGCCCGAGGAATGAAAAATTGTACTGGTACCATTTTCAAGAACAAGTGTAACACGTCTCTCTGTAATAACTACAGAGAGATAAAGCTGATGAGCCATACCAGGAAGCTGTAGGACACAGTTGTTGAAGTTAGGGTGACAACCAGTGAACAGCAGTATGGCTTCATGCTGAGAGAGCACTACAGGAGGCCAAGCTGGAGGTGGAAGAGTTGAAGAGTGACCAGGATGGACAGGATTAGAAATCAGAGGGACAGCTCACGTTGAGCAGAATGGAGACAAAGTTAGAGAGGCAAGGCTGAGATGGTTTGGATGTGTGCAGAGGAGATAGTGGATGTATTGGAAAGACGATGTTGAAGATGGGGCTGTCAGGTGGGAGGAAAACAGGAAAACCACAGAGAAGGTTCATGGATGTAGTGAAGGAGGACATGCAGAGGGATGGTGTGACAGGACGAGGATGCCAGGGATAGGGTGAGATGGCGGTAGATGATCCTCATGGCGACCCCTAAAGTGAGCAGCCTAAAGTGTGTTTGGGATCATTGTTTTGCTGAAAACAAAAAACTACTGAAAAATAAAGGTATTACCAATCAGACACTTTCCTGATGGCATTGCATGGTGGATCAAAATCTGACTGCACTTTTCTACATTCATGATTTCATCAATTTTGACAAGATCTTCAAGAGCTTCCTGAAATGTAGCCCCACATCATGACAGAGGCTCCACTGTATTTTTTGGCTGTAGACAACCACTGTTGCACCTCTCCCCTCATGATTTGAACCAAAAATGTTTAATTTAGATTAATCACTCCATAAGACCTCTTGCTCCTGATTTTCAGTCCAGTAATTTGGCAGAGCTCAGCCTTTTCTTCCCATTTCTCTTCCTTAAGAGTGGTCTCAGAGGAAGGGGGTCCTGTCAAGAAGCTATTTCTGATGAGGCTTTGGTGAATAGTAGATGGATTAACTGAAAGGCCAAATGCATCTCTCAGGTCGTTTTATTTCTTCTATTTTTTAAGGACATGATTTTCAATACTATTAACCTGCTTTTTTTTTTTTTTTTTTTAGGCTTACCACTTCTTTTGTCCTCCTGTTGTCTGATTTAGCTCTTCGGCTGCTTGTTGGTGCAAAAATATTATTTTAAGTCTGTTGAACTGTGTTACCTTTGGCATTTTTCATAGATTCAACTAGAGAAATGTTAACAAATATTGTTATTGATATTTTGACTTGCCCCCTCTCAGTGATGGATCCCAAGGAAGTCACTAAATCAACATGAAACTCACATTTCTCACCTTTGATGTAGAGCTTGTTTTCCAAGAGTCACTGCAGAACTTGACAAACATGAAGTTGGTGATCTCAGAAGGTTTTGGAGAAGATACGGATGTTGTCGAGGTGCACAAAGATGAACCAACTGAGAAAGTCAGAGAGAGAGAGAGAGAGAGAGAGAGAGAGAGAGAGAGAGAGAGAGAGAGAGAGAGAGAGAGAGAGAGAGAGACTGAGAGAGAGAGACTGAGAGAGAGAGACTGAGAGACTGTGAGACTGAGAGACTGAGACTGAGACTCCAGGCACAGGAGACAAATCTGGTGGTTTAGTAGAGTGAGTGAGTGAGTGTTAGGTGCTTCAAAAAAGTACAAAGTAATGAGCTCAATATGATTACCAGACATATGTTAAGGAAACACGTTGCGTTCTATGGGTTATGTCAGGGAGACGGGTACTGTTTAGAGCTGAGAGCTGCAGGGTCTCAGGAAATTTATCCAGGGGTATACCTAAATCATTGGCCAGAGTTAGGTCCAAAAACTCTGCTTAGCACCAGCATCCATAAGCGCCTGGAGTGAGTGAGACAGAATTAAAGCTTGTTTTGGCTACAACCATGAGTCTGGGTAGGGAAGAGTCATTACTTATTTTGCGCACCTGTATCCCCACCTTTACAGGTTCTGTCTTTTGGTCGGCACAGGCAGGAATGAATGAAGTATCCATTCTGATTACAGTATAAACACTCACCTGTGGTAGTTCTTCTTTGTAACTCAGAGACGGACTAGGCCAAGGTGCATCAGCAGTTCCTCTCTTGCTTTCCTACTTCTTTTGGGATGACTCCTCTGAGCAGGAAACCATGATGAACCATGGGAATTGTAGTTCCTTGACAGCTGGTCCATCCTGATACACATGAGAGGATCGAGTGAGTTGTGGAGATCCTTTGCTGCTAATTACTTCTCAGATAATCACTTAAACCATGCAAGAAAGTGCCTCTGAAGATATTTTTGGAGTTGGCGGTCCAAGGTCCAGGGTCCAAGCCCACTAAGTCCATTTCCTGGCCTGATTGTTCTGTCATAACCAAGTGTTCTGGTAGAATCAAAATGCAGAAGAAAAGTTCACGTGTTTATTTACAGCAAAAAATCTCACAGGGCTTGATGAGATTAGTCCACAACTCAGTTTCTCCACTAGATTCTCTCAATCCCACTCACAGTGCAACAACAGAGCAAATGTTCCAGTAATAAGCTCCAGCTTCACTAACACAAGTAATTCAGTCATCAGGCATCAACTGAAGGCATTCCTCAACCTTAAGTAGCAGCTGGGGATGAAATGATTACAAACAGGGGAACTTGTAACCCCCAGGTGCAGAGCTGGAGGCTGGGAAAAGTCCCACCCCTGAAACACAAAGGTGAGGTTAACTCACTCACTCAGACAGCGAGGACAGCGTGAGCAACTAGAAGGAGAGACAGATAGAAAATGGACTGGGAGCTCATGACAGAACCGCAACAGAATTTCTACTAAATGTCACCTGAATCAATCTGAATGGAACTAACATATGTAATAGATCCATAAGTAAACTGTGTCTTACCTCTTTGATCTATTCAGTTGCTGTCATCTGCATTTTGTCTTTTTTTTCATCTGCATTTTGTCTTGGTAGAATTCTAGTTTTATCTCCTAATGAAAATTCAAATCAGGTAAACGATGACACTGATTAAAATGACTCTTTTCTCCCTTGAAGATGAATATGAATTCATATTTATCAGTCCACTGGCTTAAAAATTAAAAAAATATTTAATAATTGCCATCTGACTAGCTTTTCTGAAACTGGAGACTTAGTTTTCCATCTCAGATTTAATCATCCCATATTAAAGTTAGACCCAGACAGCCGGTTTCCCAGTCATGGATTAAGCATGGTCCTAGACTATAAGGAAAAAGTCAATGAAGACCACAATAGGAAAAAGTATTTAGTCCAGGATTAGACATAATCCCTGTGTGGGAAACTGGGCCAGAGTGTTTCTCTAAGCTCCTGTCTGAAACAGAGTGCAGATTTGCATTAAGCAATATTTAAACTGACCTTAAGAGTACGCCTCCATCACTGAGGCAGAGGCTACAATCTGGAGAAGAAAGTGTAGAGCGCCTGAGTAGATACATTTTACATGGATGAACTGAACTTAAGGTCGGGAGGCTGGAAGAGGTGACATGCTGTAGGTAGCTGTGCATGATGAGCAGAGCTGAGCACACCTAAATGCCAAATGCAAACAAAGCACTGACAGTCCCCTTTCCCATATTGTCAACATATATTACTCACCCTGGTTCCTCTCCTGGACTCCTCACATCTTAGTAGCTCCCACCAGATATGCCAGCAGGTGAGGGGAGGAAGCAATGTAGTCAATGTCCAAAGTCAAACTTTGAAAGAACTTCAGAAAGTCTGAAGAACTATTGCTTAAGACCACTTTAAAAAAATTACAAGAAAGTCTGGCTCCTTGGAAGCAAATTATAAAGAAATGAGGGGTGGCTCACGACTTTTGCACAGTACTGGATTCCACTGTTTTATATACACAGCTCTCATCTTCCATATTTTTATATACACAGAAAAGAGCAAAGCTGTACAGAAGTCTTTCAGCCTTCAAAATTTCTTGATTTGCCTGTATCGCAACTCTGGGACTTTGTCCCTTCGGAAGTGTTTCCTATTGGTCATTGGAGCACAGGTGCTACACCTTAATTGATTTTTAGAATTTTGTCGTATTTATTTGGGGGGATTTTAATAGTTGTTTATTGTAGACTAGGGAAATGTATTTTAATAGAATTTCTAGAGTTATTATTTATCTGCCTGCATCTATTCATTCATTCATCATTTGCGGCTGATCCAGGATGATTTTCTCCGATAGGAGACAATAAATTAATCTTATGTTATTTTGGGATCAACTAGCTTGCAGCACAGTTTCGGTTACGGTGACGTCCCTAAAATGTATTTATAATTTCATTTCTATTCAATTCAATTCAATTTTATTTACAGTACCAGTCAAAAGTTTGGACACACCCATTTGTGTGTCAAAATATATAGTGCCAAATCACAACATTCGCCACATTTTACTGTGTCTTTTCATTGGAAAGTCACTAAAATTCATTATAATTTATTATCACTAATTAATTTTTTTAACCGTATGAACCCCGGTTAGTATATAAGTGGACTCTGTGGCTTGAGACACTCAGTGTGTTGCGCACCCTGCCACACAGCGCTCTGTCTCTCTCTTGCGCGGTGTCAGTCTGAGTGGAGAACGTTGCTGCAGACCGCCGGGCACCCACTATGAATTGTGGATGAACTTTTAGCAACATTACTGAGGCGTCTTTATTAAAACTATGTAACTAAAAACTGTCAGACAGCTGGGCATCGTGCATTACGCAGAGGAGCGTTGTCCTCTGCTTGTCACATTTGCTCTTTCTCAGTAGCCGAGCCGGACCCCACAGAGGTAGGTTCTTTACATTTTCCTTTAATGGCGTGAAGAAACAAGTGGGGGGTAGCATCTCTTCTCATCCCCTGTAATTGTATTTCATCCGATATTAGAAAGAAACATGCTTTAAAACAATAAAATAAGGACTGAATGAAACTTGTGCAAACATCACCTTTTCAGAAACCTTTAAACAAA